>PVKS010025602.1:0-29670 GCA_004027875.1 Aplodontia rufa | reverse complement strand
TCCACCATACGACCCTGCTATTCCACTCCTGGGTATCTTTCCAGGGGACTTAGAATCAGCACATTACAGTGACACAGCAATATCGATGTTCATAGCAGCACAATTTACTATTGCTAGGCTATGGAAACAACCCTGGTGTCCCTCACAGGAAGAATGGATCCAAAAACTGTGGTACATTTATACCATGGAATATTACACATCTCTTCTTAATGTCTTCCCAGTGGGGGTAGGTCGCAACATTCAGGACAGAAAAGGACATCCCAACAATTGAATAGCCCCAGGAAAGTGCTGTCTTCCTTGCACCTTGGAAAGCTTGCCAAACAGATGTTCTACTCAGGAAGCTAATGGATTTAAAGAGGTCATGCAGATTAGGGATAAAGAATAAATCAATTCTGGAGTACAGCAATTGTCCGAATTTCAAATTCTGCTTTCCATGGCAGGAAAAGTGAACACTTGAAACCTAGAATGATCTTTATTTTCCACAAACAGGGCCACCCAAACCAGACATAATATGGAATATATTTTACTACAGGGACAAGAATAGACTCAATACAATAGCTGTTGTTTGCTTCATCTTATTGTTTTTGCAGGTTTCGATTTCTCAAATATTTGTATCTTGGATTTTTACTATATAATTTAGGCCAAAAAAGACTATTAATTAGACTTGTAGCTAAGATACTTTTCCTAGTTCTGGACTCACATTTAGGAGTCAAAATTAGAAAGTGAAATAAATGTTCCTTGTCTGAATTAAGATAAATGAAGTATGGGTGGTTTGGAGATAAAGAGGGCATAGGGTGGAGAAGTCCATCCGATCCATTCAGAGCACTCTCCGCTCACGAAGGAAGAAAGTGGCATGGCCAGGGGATGAGTGGGGAAGTCTCTAAAATCCCTGTGAAGGGTTTACTTGGTTTTCTTGCCTGACTACTTCTACAAATAGCTGCCTAATGGGAGGGTCAGGGCAGCTGCACAAGTCCCTCCTTCTCCAGCTATTCCCTTCTTGGTACACAAAAGGCACCTGAGGGGGAAGGATAATGAAAGGGTAGGGACAATGTGGCTGGCAGTTTCTACGGCCATTTCTGTGGTGTGAGTCTTTATAAACACCAGGCACTGAAGGTAAATGCCAAATTAATTTTGATTAGCTTTTCAGTATCACACAGATACCTTTTCTATCCACACAGTTTAGGGTGATGGCAAATGCTGGGAGGTTTTGACTCCTGGGCCTAAGAGCTTTAAAATGTTAATACTTACGATCAAGAGGTACTTCCAGTGCACTAATCATCTGGCACAGGAGGAGAACCAGGGGCACTCTGCCTGCAGATAAGCGCTTCTTTTTTGGCATTATTTTAAGCTGCATTAGCTTCCCTCCTGCTGAGACCCACAAGCTGAATTTCTTTTTCTTCTTTCACAAAGATTTGTGTGCAACGTTTAAATAATTTTTCCTGCAGGGAACTGAAAAGAGATGGAATAAGAATAATAATTATAATGTATTAGAAAAGAAGAAAATGAAGAACGGAAGTAGGCAGCACAGAAAATTAGCCCTGTGTTATACGTGAACTCTAAAAGAGAGTTAACTTTTAAATATTTAACTCTCAAGACTGGAATAATTATTTATTCATAAATCAGCTAAAAATCAGTCCAGAAATATTTGTGGTGATGTTAAGTAAAATCTGTACTTTCCCATCCTTATGATTTTTCCATTTTAAATATTTGTACTTAAAGTGCTCAGAGGCTATACTGTGTTTCTTAACAGTAAGGAAAACTTGGCTTTTAAGTCTTCTGGACTAAAGCCTTCTCCATTCTGGAGACAACCTCTGGGAAAGTCCAGGGCGTTGCTGCAAATTTCCTTTAAACATCAAACTGATTTGCCAGCTGAACACTGACAATTCAGGCCATCACCATCTCTGATCCAGAGTACAGCCTGAGATCTGGTGGGGCTCTTAGGTGCAGCCTTCCTCACCCTCCTTAACAAGGCTGATTAATTTTTCATAAAATATCTTTGGTTAAAGTTTGGGAGTAGCTATGCACACTCTATCAACTAAAGTCCACTCCATTCTTAAGGTACTAAAACATCAGTGTTCCAACAGCAATTTACCCTGCCAACCCCACCTTCTTTTGTTTCCATGTAACTGTTTTTCTTGTTGAATGATTTGTTTGTTTTTCTTTGTCATGTCAACTCTCAGTGCATATCAATTTTCCCACCTTCTTATCTGTTTGTTTCTATTTCCTTTTCTGGAATGCCTTATCCAACATATTCTCTTATCAAAATCCTATAAATTTCTTATTTATCAATTATAAGTACACCTCCAAGAAACATTAGCTGATCACCCAGACTAGCAATCATTTCACGACTACATTGGAATTCCTAAAATGTCTTGTTTTAAACATCATGGATATTATACAGATATATAAATAAATGGCTCTGTGCATGTGGTTGTGCTAAATATGCTCACTCCCCGTGCTCCTTCAGGCAAGAATTGTGTTTCCCTCATCCCTGTATCCTTTTCCCATCACCTAGTATAGTGTGCTTTGTTCAAGTGTCTCCCTGGAAAACCTGAGCCAAAACAGAATGTTGAGGTCTGTCCCCCAAAAAGCTCCCATCTGGAACGATAGGTTTGATCATCTCTTCTTATTTACGGAGAGAGGCAGGCAAGATCAATGGCTCTCTTGAGCAGGTAGAAGGGATATTATTATCACACACTGGGGCAGTTTTCACAAGCTTAATTACTGAACTATTTGTATTATTTTTACTATTTGCATAGTTGTATATTTCTATAATGTTCATCTTTCCCACTACATGCAAGTTTCCTCAGTGTTGGGACTGTATCTGTCCTGCTCCCCACTACATCCCTGTCACCTGTTGTAGTGCTTGGCACATGATAGGAAATGAATAAAAATTTCTAGGGGAAAATAATGAATGAAAGGAAGAAAGAAGAAAGCAAAGGAAACTTCAGATCTTTAAAGTTGAGATTGTATTCATATAGTCTAACCATAGTCTATGCAAGGATATATTTACCTTTATACAGTTTGATTTGGAAACCAAAACCAAGTCATTATGGTTACAATTAGTTGTAATATCATGTCTGTGTATGGAATGAAGGTTAAATGTATAAAAAATGAAATAAGACAGATACCACATGCTTTGCTAGCAACTGAGTTCTGATTTACATTTGGTTAAATCTGTTGGAAGACACTCCTTACAAAACAAATACCAAGAAAAAATGAAACTAATAATGGACATTATTCAAATATTATGTTATAAAAGCATCCATACCACATAGTTTCATTTAAGAACTGGGAAGCATGGGGCTGGAGTGGTGGCTCGGCCGTTTCTGTACTTGCCCGGCATGCGCAAGTACTCAAGTTCAAACCTTCGTGTACACAACAAAGTCTCAGAGCAATGGAGGCCACATGAAAAACTAACTAAAAATCGTTTTCGTTTCTCTCTTTCTCTCTCTCTCACTGTCCCTCTCTCTTTAAAAAGAAAAAAAAAAGAAGAGGGAGACATAACTTTTTATATTGTGATATAGAAATTCTCATGTCTAGCACTGAGATGTGGTTAAAGAAGTGACCAAAATATAAACCAGACTGCCTCTCTGTGTGTGCCAAAGAACATCTCTCTATTCAATCAAGTTTACTCAGGTTTCTGATGATTTTTTTTGTCAAAATGCTAATTCTGAGGTCATAAATAAGTTTCAGGGAAAATAAAATAAATGGCACAAACAGCACTAAAACAAGTAGATTTTACATACAATCCACAACAGCAGAGTTGAAAGGAGACGCCATACCTGATTCCTGTACCCTGCTAATCCAGATTATTCTATGTAAGTGCCTCGCCCTCTGAATAGATACTGGGCAACTCAAACTCTTTCCAAAATTTGTACTCATACATTGCAATAACTGTAAGATCTTAAATTGATCCATACTACTTCTAAGTTCTTCATTTATTATTTATTTGCTTGGATGCTTTGACTATTCATTCTTCAAAACAGAGAAAACTGTAAGGCAACTTTACATAAAGGAAAGTATCAATCCCCATCTTCACTCTTTCAATGCATACATGGAATACACGATTGTGCATGAAATCACTGTTTTATAAAGAAAACCTCAAATTTTTAAGAAAAACTGAGAGAGCACTTACTTAAAGAGACATGAGTAAATAACTCTTCATACTGCTGGGAGGCCATGAACAGCAGCAGCTGAAGACGAGGTCTTTCCTCAGAAGTTGTAACGTTAACTGCACCAGTAGCCACAAAATCATTCTAGCAGAGGTTCTATTAGAGGACAAAGCAGTGGTCCAGCCTATTCTCTGAATCCTACCCATGGAAAATTACCCACTCCTCCTGCACATGCTCTCATAGGTGAGAACCCAAATGCTCAAGGACAGCATTAAGTCCCCCAGCACTCAATCAAATTGAAAATCAAATACAGCTGCAGAAAATTGAGCTTTCTCTCAGTAACGGCAATGCACTCTGAACGTCTCACAAAGAAAAACCACTGCTTTGCACTCTTGGTATTGATGTCAATGCCCTGCACCACCAGGAGCCCATCTGTCTCTCCTTCACCTTAGAAGATAATGGTCATTCCCCCTTAATTGTGAATGATGATCGAAAACTAAATTATTTATGGAATTATATTAAAATGAATAAAATCTCAATATGCAATAACAGCATCATTTTTAGTCAAGGCTAAGAAGCACGTTAGCTTGCAATGTTTAAAATATTTGCTACAGATATTTTAAAGTATGCTTGAATGAGAAAAATTACATGTTCATCTTCAGATAATAACTCACCCCATATTTGAAATCATATGTATTGTTAAAACGATAAAGAGTAAGAATGAACAGTAAAGACCTTTAAAGATTTCATTTAATTTCACTAGAAGCAACTTTTTATCTAGATACTATGAAACAGAAAGACAAAAAAAAAATCTTCCAGCTTCAACAAATTTTTCATCACTATAAATGAATTCCAATTCAAGGCTCCCTTACTTCTTTTGCCTCAAATTCATATTAAATCATACAGCATTATTCACTGTTTCAGAAGAAAAACCTAAAGTTTTGACAAAGAATTCACACTAAGTCTAGAAGAACAGCTGCCCTGTTGCTTACTTAAGAAGAAGTCTTGCTTCTAGAAAGAAAACAAGACCTTTGTTTTTCTCTCAAGTGACAATTGAAATTTTCTTTAAAAAAAATCAGCTGTCCAGCAGAATTGGAAGGCCAAGTATTATTATTTACCATTTCCTTCTGCTCTGTTTATGCTTTTCAGTATCCAACTTGGGTGGTCCAGTGCTGACTGCATACATAACATGATCTGCATTCTCCAAGCCAGAAAATAAATATGCTTATGTGACTGTGACTGGAGACCGTATGACACACCACTATCCCAAAGGCCCATCAGTGGCTGATGTCACTCACTGCTTCACTAAGCTGAAGAGGCATCATCCAGACTAGGGGAGGTATTTCCCAGCAGCTGACTCTGGAATGGTCACTTTTTATATTTTAAATATTTGCCATAAGGAACAAGCACATGAATGCCCATCCCTAGCCCATGTTTGGGTACTTTTCAACAACATATTTGAATCTGAGACTGTGGAAGGAAGGTTAAAGAGGAATCATGAATAAAGTCACAGTTACATCTATGCAGCTATACAACCATAAATATGTCTCATAAAAAAAGTTTCTTGGGGTTAAGGGACTTAAGAAATTGTAATGATCTCTTTAAACAATAGCATATGGTATGAAGCCTAAGGACCATATTCTAATTTTCTCCTGGTCTAAAGGAATCTCTCATAATAGAGTTTCTACAGGGAATCTGGTAACAAATGTGGAAGAGAACCTAAGGAAAGGTGAATAATTAACAGGTGGTTCATTTTGTTCTATTTTATCAGCATAACAGATGATGAAACAGATTCTGATAACAGCTTACCATCATCATTCCTCAGAGCAATGACAATGATTATCTTATTGGAGACTTTTTAGAACCCCAGAAAACAGAAAAGCAGGTATTACACCCATTTAACAGATGAGGGAGGAGAAAACCCCATTCCTGATGGCTTCCATTATCGAGCACTTTCCTGTCCTGGGCATTGCACTGAACCTCTGTGGATTAAGTTATCTCATTTCCCCAATAATCCCCAAAGGTAAATTCTGTTATCCCACTTACTGATGAGGACTCCCAGGCGTAGGCTGTAACTACCTGCTGAAAGGCTCACACAGGATACATGAGGTTCTGAAAAGTTCCGGTTCCTTCAGTCATCT
Source organism: Aplodontia rufa (assembly GCA_004027875.1). Classification (NCBI taxonomy): domain Eukaryota; kingdom Metazoa; phylum Chordata; class Mammalia; order Rodentia; family Aplodontiidae; genus Aplodontia; species Aplodontia rufa. The sequence continues at coordinate 23,414 of PVKS010025602.1, read as the reverse complement.
CAAACTGTGTATCCCCTCCCTTTTATATCCTTCTACTTCACAAGTAGCCAATAAGTAAAGAGAATTATCAAGTTTGAACACTGACATCTTTTTTAAAGTGCTAATGGACTCTGATATCTATGGAGCTTTGCAGTGTTGCTCATACCACAGCTTCAGGGGCCTCTGTACACTGCACTCCATGTGGAAAGTGTGCCCTGAAATCCTATATGCTGCCTCTGTACTTTTAACGGGACAGTAAGTTAGGAGAATGGATATGAAACACATTTTTAAAAGTTAATTTTAAAAGAAGACAATAAATGCACACGGTACAACATTTATAAAACATAAAAAGCCATGGAATGCAAAGTCAACAACCAGCAGCCCAGTTCCTCCCTTAGAAGGTAGTCACTGTTATCAAGTTTTATGAATTCTTCTAGACAGAGTTCACACATAAGCATAAAAGTATATTAAACAATATTTTAAGGATGTTTTGGATTTAGAAAATTATAAAAGCTTTTTTTGGACATGGAAGTTAGAACATTTGAGGGCAGGGAACAAGATCTGTCTAAGACTGGTTATTCAAAATACATGAGAAGTCTCTGGACATTGACTTTTCTATATTTCTTTTAGTTGGCATGGAAATGACAAGAAAAGAAACAGTATAATGTGAAACTCTGATATAGAGATCTAATACAAAGGCTAAAACATGGTTAATGGAAAGACCTTACGTGGGAGACTAATAACAACCTGACGAAAGGTGCACCTGCTCCATGCTCTCCGATGACAGTCACCAGGATCAGCTTCAGGGATGAGAGAGCTGATTGGAAAAGGAATCACCTTTACTTCTAAATCCACTCACAATCAGTTAAGCAGAAGGGAGGAGACCACACCCTGAATGCCTCCCTGCTCAGATTTTCTGCACAGACCCCACCACCCTGACTGAGGCTAAGAGAATCTGGGTGGGTGTCTGAACAAAGGCAGGCAGGCATGTGGAGCCTGTGAGATGACTCAGCTACTTGGCAGGGACGGAAGAGTGACCAACCAAGTGGTAACAAATTCCTTTCTTGTGAGGAAAACGAATGAGAGACAGGAATAGAGAGTGAGTCAGCAGTTTGGAGCAGGAACCAAGGCCAAAGGTCAAACAGAGGCAAAGCAGCTTGAGCAACTATGAGCAGGCAGAGGACATGTGAGGTGTTGAAAGCAGAATGAAGCTTGTGGGCAGCCAAGGATCAGTGGAAGCAGAGACAGATTGCCAGGTGACCACAGCATTGACGGAACACTGGACAGCTGGTGAAAAGCACCTGCTACTCTTGCCAGACATAATAACCAGTCCTCTAAATCTCTTGGTGGCCCAAACCACATTCCAATTCTCTAAGAGGACTGCCAGAATAGTGACTGGTTGAGAGGGCATTCCTGTTTTCCTTCATCTTGTAAATTCTACAACACACCTTCATTAGCGTGGAAGGTAGAACATGACATTGGTGGCCTCCAGGGAGCAGTCATCCTGGTATTCCCCCTCCTACAGCCCCTGTTGTATGGTCTCCTCTCACAGTGACTATGGGTTTGGTCATGTGACATGTTTTGGCCCCCAGGATTTTAGCAAGCATTGCACAAGCAGAGGTGTGATAGGTGTTTGTACACTGGTGCTTACGCTCTTGTGCCCTCTAGGAAGTCTGAGCTATACTACTGACCATGAGAGGTCAGAGGAAGGGCACCCTGGGACATAAAAGACCATTTTGGACTTTCTGGCCCCAGCTAACTCCCACCTGAAAGCAGATAAGTAAGTGACCCGATAAACCATATGCAACAGAACCACCCTGTCAACCCTTAGAATTATGAGAAATAAGAAGCTGTTTTTTGAGGTCACAGAATTCTGGGGTGGTTTGTTATATAGCCACGGATACCTCAACAATGGATTCATATACACTGGAATTGGCTGCTTCTTGCAACTAAAAAGATATCACTATGCATATACGGAGGACTGATGATCTAAATGCACAAGTCTCCCTGCCAGATTGTGTCTAAAAACACAGAAATGCTAAAGGAATAACAGTCTAGTGACATCAATTTGTGCCCTGAAAGTGATCTATCATTTTGGGCTTTTTTTAAACAGACAAACAGATGTCCTGTGTACATGGTGGTGCAGCCAAAGGCACATTCTTAAGTCACATTTCTCACACAATACTTATACTCAGGAATAGAATGGAAGATAAACATTGACCATTAAGTTAGTATAAATATCTTAATACTAAAATTGCTCTAGATTATGCTTAGTGGATTTTTTTTTTTTTTGGTCTTAAGTATTATATTGTACAAGAGAAAAAAACTAAGCTGGAGAACAGGGTGAGAGAGTCCAGTGTTATTGGCCCGCCCTACCTCCTACCTTCCTTCCTTTCTTCCTCCTGCCCTACCTTCCTACCTCCATAGATCACACTAGAATTCAGATGCAGCTTAGCCGAGCTCTGTTCTCTAACTCTCCCACCAAATAGTAGTCTGAAGGGAAGTGGGAGTTGGAAGAAAAAGTCCAAGCCACAAAGAGAGGCCTATTCCTTCACCACAAGGTCCACTTTCCAAGTGGTTTCCTTTAGATCATAAAACAGAAACAAAGTTCCAATTTTTCTTTTAAATTTTTTTATTTTTTGGTACAGAGGATTGAACCCAGAGTGCTTAACCACTGAACCACATCCTTAGTCTGTTCCGTCTTTTATGTTGAGACAGGGCCTTGCTAAATTGCTTAGGGCCTTGCTAAGTTGCTGAGGCTGACTTTGAATTTGTAATCCTCCTGTCCCAGCCTCCCAAGTGGCTGGGATTATAGGCCTGTGACATTGCACCCAGCCTAAATTCCAGTTTTTAAAAATGGAAAGTAGAGAACTGCTGTAAAGGTAAAGTCTGAGAAATAGAAATTTAATTCTGAATATCAGTGTTGAGAGTGACAGATTTGGAGACATTTGTAGAGTCACTGAAACAAGCTCTGGCTCTGTTTATCTTCCTAGAAACTGAGATTTCTACAAATATCAAAAAGATGTTAGGATCAGAAATAATTCATTAAAATCTTCAGAAAAAAAAAGGTCATGCAGGGTATTAGTATGCTGAATGTGCTACACCTTATTTACCTGTCAAGCAAACAACACATGGCAAATGGCAGCCACTTCACAGTAGATATGAGAATTTAGGAATGCCCGGCTGGCTAGTCTTTTTAAAAAACATGCTATTATTCTTGCTGAGCAGGATGAGCTGTTCAGGATAGAGCTGCAGCACACATGCTAACATCTCAGTGTGTTTCTTACTGATGTGCATACAGAGTGTTAGTGCAAGACAAGAATGAGTAAAGGAATTAACCTGCACTGCCATAAGAAATTAATCTGGAATTCTCAGTGCTCAACACAATACCCACTTATGCTAATGTCCAGTGGGTGTGCAGGGATCGCTGTTCCAGGCTGTTGGGTTCCCATTTTGTGACGGAGCCATCTCAACAAGTGGTTTCCAAAGTCCCCATGTCCTCCTGCTCTTACCTTCCTCCAGCCAGACATGACACACACACCTTTGGTTCACAACACATCGACTAAAGGTACTCAATGACTCCAATCACAAGGGAGTCTGGGAAATGTTCAGGTGCTTGTGGAATATTTAGTATTGATTGCTATCTGTGCCACACAGAACAAGCTCCATTTCCAGTAAATCTGAAGTGCCTTTCTGGGAAATGGTTTCAGAAGTGACACTGTGCAGGATGGTAGGGATGAGTCAGGGAGCAGGAAAATTGGGTGAGCTGTGGGTGATGGACTGTGTATGGGCGCTGGTTGGCTGCAGCCAGCACCTCTGTCTCCCTTCCAGCTGCAATTCTGAATTACTCTTTTTTATAGCTTGGCCCTTCCCCAAACATAGGCCTGGGAATGGGGTCACGGAGTAAACGACCCAGTTTTATCAAAGGCAAGGTACATCATTCTTGCCATGTCACAGATTACCATAATCTTTACAACAACATTTCAAAATAAATGTTGCTAAGGTATCCAAGTCATGCATAATCACAAGAGAACCATGAAAATGAGGATTGGAAATTGACATGACATGAAGAATTGTATTTTCCATTTGCTATCAATGCTAGGAAAGGTATATTATCATAAACCAGATAGTTGGAAATCCGTCATTCCAGTCAGAGGCTATTCATACAAAGAATGAGTCTCATTCACTTGCTAATACGCATTTTGTACTAAAAAGTATTTGCCAGTAAAACAGCAGAGTAATGCATGAAATTTACTCCTGGCACATTTAGTTTTCTTTAAAAAGGCTGTGTGAAAATCTGCATTTATCAAAAATAAATAAATCAGTGAGTGGCCACTTGCTTGCAAGAAAATTCACCAGATTTGCCAGATGTGGTGGCACACACCTGTGATCCCAGCAATTCAGGAGGCTGAGGCAGGAGGATCCTAGGTTCAAAGACAGCCTCAGCAACTTAGCATGGTCCTAAGCAACTCAGTGACACCCTCCCTCAAAATGAAAAGTAAATCGGCCTGGGATATTACTCAGTGGTTAAGCATCCCTGTGTTCAATCCTTGATACTAAACACACACACACACACACACACACACACACAAAAACAGCATTTGAGGAACACCCCCCGAGAAGTATTGTTGGTCCAAATGTCCATCCCCTGGAAGAATAAGGACAGAAAAGACTCTGATTTGTATCAAAGTTGGTTGGTTAGAACATTAAGCCTAGAATTGCTGTCTCTCTGTGTCTCTTTGATTGACTCTTCCTAGAATATTTTTGCAGGTAAACTGAGCACTAATATCCTAAAGATAAGTATTTGTATCTGTCTGGAAAAAGAGTTTGGAAATAGGAAGAAAAAGTAAGGCAGAAAGACAAAGACAATGCTGTGAAAGAAGAGATGTTATAAATGTAATGAATTATGTTGTGATTATTCTTATTTTTTTATTTAAAAATTGTGGTAATGCACCAAAAAAAAAAAAAAACTGGGCTGAAACTATTAAAATAATTTCTTCAAGCATATTAAAGATATCACAAAGCTTTCAAGAAAAAAGCATGGATGGGTGTGGGGGCTGCTCAGAAATGGGCAGCATAAATTGCTAAAGGTCCAGTCCCTGCCTGTCAGTTGGCTCAGGATGCTGCGGTAAGCTGTGGATGCCCTCTAGACACTCGCACCTCATCAGGATGAGGGAAGAATCTTAAATATGTCTTGTTTGTCTAAGGAAGGCTTTCAAAGTTCAGGTTTTGTGTCCTTTTAGAATTTTAAATAAGAACATTTTCACCTTCTTGTGTATCTATAAAGCATTATTTGAAAATAAATAGATAAATAAACAGAAGGAAGACCAGTAAAGGATAGGAAGGGGACAGGGGAGGGAGCAGAGGAGGGAAAGAGGAAGCAGTGGGGACTGAAATGGAGCCAGATAAATTCCACATATGTATGATTATATTAAAATGAACCCAACTATTATGTATCACTATAATGCACTAATAAAAACATTTTTTAAAAGGTAGTTTCAGCTTGCTGAAGTATAAAACATTAATTGTTTTGGCCTCCAACTCCTCTCATAAGCCTTGAAAGAAAAGTTTTTTTTTGAAAGACTAAATGCCCTTCTACAAATTGCTCTAGCAGATCTGTCAATATCCATAGGAGCTCAGCGATGACTTTTTATTTTTATCAAAGCTGGTAGTAAGAACAACCTACATAAATTCTCAGTGTTTTTACTGTATATTTAACTAGTTCAAGAGATTTAGTTCTGCTGAGTAGGGGGGCTCATGCCCATATTCCCAGCAATTCTGGAGGCTGAGGCAGAAGGAAGCTATAGAAGGAGGATGGCAAGTTTGTTTATTTCTCAAAATAAAAAAATGAAAAGGGCTGGAGGTAGAGAGACCCCGGGTTCAATCCCCTAATACCAAAAAAAAAAAAAAAAAAAAAAGAAAGGAGAGATTTCTGAAAATTGAACTTAAACTATCAGACAGACAAGAAAGAAGTACAAAAAGTTCATCTTTGAAGGACACAGATTTTTTTTTTTTTAAAGAAAGAGAGAGTTAATTTTTCATCTGGTTTTTGTTTTTCTTCTACTTAGCTGTGGTTGTGGTGCTGGGGTTTGAACCTGGGTCTTCTCATGCATGCCAGGCAAGGACTCTACCTCTAAGCCACCTCTCCAGTCCTGAAAGATATAGCTTTGAATTGATTCTTTCTAGTTATATATAACATTAGGATTCATTTTGACATAAAGACAAAAGAAAGGAATATAATGTGTTTTAATTTGGTCCCTACACTTCCCCTTTCCACCTCCTTCTTCCCTTTGCTCCCCTCCCTCTACTCTACAGATCTTTCTTCACAGTCTTTTTTTTTTTTTCTCGAGAGAGAGGGACAGTGAGAGAAAGACAGAATCAGTTTTATTTAGTTTCTCATGTGGCTTTTGTTTCTCCAACACTTAGTCGTGGAAGTGGTGCTGGGGTTCAAACCTGCGTCTTCGTGCACGCCAGGCAAGCAGGGTAACTGCTGAGCCCCCGCTCCAGCCCCGCCTTTTAAATCAGTGTCTGGTGGCTCTACCTGATGTTAGGATTCACTGTGGTGTATTCATGGATGGATGTACAAAAGTTGGGTCAGATTCATTCCATCGTTCTTCCCTTTTCCTGTCACTACTTCCTCCCTGTCAATTCCCTTGTCTACTCTATTTTTCTTTACTCTATTTTGTTACAGTTTTCTCTCCAAAAGATGGGCTTTGATTGGAACTGAGACTAAGGATTTGGATGGAGACCAACTATGCTGTATACATTTCTGAGAATTTTCAGTGGGGATCGGGGGAAGCAGATGATAGTAACCTTTACATTACACGCTGAACATTCTGACTGAAGGGCAAGCCTCCAAGACTGGGCAACAAGCTCACACTACTGTACAGAAGCAGCAAGGCCTGTGGGGTCTGTAGACCCGCAGCATTTCTAAAACGCCAGTGCTTACAGGGGAGAATTCTCATTTTTATGAAGCCTTAAGGCTGCAGCATTAGAACAGTTCTAAGTGAACTTAGAGTTCTTTTTAAGATCGGTCAAACATTTTATTAAAAGTATAGATTATTACTCAGTAAGTTTCAAATGCTGGGGGACCCAATGTGAATGAGACATAATTCATACCCCTGAAAGTGTTCAATTCTGAGCTTGGGAGAAGAAAGTGAGCTGTGTTGAAAGCCAGTGGTGAGCGCCCCACCAGCAGCAGGATCGGAGCCCGTGGAAGCATGGAACAAGATGCATCTGCCTCTGCTCCAGAGGAAAGACTTCACTGGCCTTGGGAGAGTAACAAGAACACTCCAGGCAGGGAAGAGAGAAACTGTGAGGGGTCACAGAAGCCACTAGGTACAGTGTATTTCTGACAAGAATTCAGTTGAAGCCAAAAGACTCAAGAAAGAGGGGGAATTTGGTGGAAACGTTGCATCTGCGCCTGGGTGTAGGGGAATTTAAATGCTATGTGAATGAATTTTGAATGTATTATATTAGCTGAATTTGAAAGTACTAAGCTGGGTACAGTGAATTTAAGAATTTTTCTTTCAAAAGGACATGAACAGTGCCATCTTCTCATGCAAAGAGTTAGATGTGCAGGGAATTTTAGAAGGTCCAGTGAAATCCAGCTCAATCATCTGGGAATAGATTCTGTGCAGATCAATGGCTGCCTGAGGCTGGGGATGGTGGGAGAGAAGACTGACAGCAAACAGGCAGGAGGGAACTTTTTAAAAAAATATTCAGAAGCAGGGATGACACAGGACTGCTAGGCCATATTATTTAAACTGACAACAATATACCCAGCCTCCTGCCACCTCTCATCACCACAACCACGAAACTAAGAAACTAACAAGACTGCCAATCTCGAGTTGTGGCATCCAGACAACTCTTAGTTATTGTTTTGAAGAACAAAACTCAATATTATTTCATCTTTGGCATAAAATGCAAGAGGATAGCTCTGTGACCATCAAAGGAAAAACCTGATAAACAGAACATCATGAAAATTAAAATATTCGATCTTCAAAAAGCATGGAAAAGAAAATACAAAGACTTCCCAAAGACTAGCAAGAAAAGTCTTTACAAATTACACTCTAATAAAATATCTGAATTGACAACATAAAGAAAAACTCTTAGAACTCAAAAGGAGGAAGACAAACATCTCTAAAAAATAGAAGGGCAAAAGATTTGGATAAACACTGCTGCTCTGAAGAAGATACACGGATTTAGAATAAGCACCTGAAAAGATACTCAGTACCACTTACCACTAAGTAAATGAAAATTAAAACCACACTGTGGTACTGTAACATAGCCATTTGAATTTCTATATTCAAAAAGACTAATAATAACCAGTGTTGATAATGGTGTGGAGAAACTAGAATCCTCAGACATTGTTACAGGAACTTAAAAAGGGTTATTTTGGAAAACAATTTGGCAATTTGTTGAAAATTAAAGATTGACTTATTAAATAACTTAGCAGTACCTTGGGTATGTACCTACGAGCCATGGAAACATACATCCACACAAAGGCTTATGTGCAATGTAGACAGAATTATTTATAATAATCAAAAATTTGAAAATATCCAAATATCAGTCAACTGGTAAAAGTATAAACAAAATGTGGTCTATTCATGTAATGGTATACTACTCGGCAATAAGGAAGAATGAACTAGTGATATCTACAACAGCATGCAACATGGGTAAAAACCTCAAACTACGCTGAGCGAAAGAAGCCATGATTCCACTGATATGAGCTTTCCAGAAAAACAAACATAAAAAGGACATGTTCAGTGGCTGACTGGGGCTGGATGGAGAGAGGAGTCAATTTCAAATCAACAGGCTATAACTAGGATTGGGTGAAGTCTTCCCAAGAGTTAAAAATGTACTAGTATTCACAAAACTACACTCTTTGAAAAGCCAATGCTACCTATTTCTGTCTCACTGTAAGCCACTGAAAATATAGACTAGAAAAAAAAAAAAGTACCTAACTGAGATTCCGTTTCTGTGAAGATCATTTTCTTATGCAGAGCAGGAGCCTGGGCCTCTGCTTGCTGGGGAAGGAGCGGGTTGTCTGTTGAGATAGGATTTTGGCCAATTTCCTTCTCTAATTAGCATGTTTAGCTTCAGGGCAGGCCTTTTGACCTAAGACCCTCTCCGATGGCCACAGTCCCCGGACCACAAAACCCCTGCCTGCAGCAGCTTTCTTTTAATGATCTCCACTAGCCTTTTGTGCAGCCTCCAGATTGTCCTACTTTCTAGGAACTCTTTTAGGTTTACTTCCTTCTCCTTTCTAGCCCTAGGTCCCATTGAGCAACTCCTCCTTTTCCTGACTAGTTCTCTCGATTCCTTTCTCCCCTTGCTTTATCTTTTTTTAATTAGAGCTTTATGGTAATACATAGTAGCTGAGTTCATTCTGACATACATGCATGTAAATCAATTTCAGTTCATGATCCCCCCTTTTTTCCCTCCCTCTTTCCCCTCCCATCCTTCCTCCCCTCTCCCCTCTCTTTCCTTTACTCTGCTAGACTCCCTTTAGCTCATCTATTAATGTGTATTTGATTGGTTCTTTATGTAATCTTATCCTTCCTTCCCGCTTTTCTTTATTTTACTCTAGCTTCCACATATGAGAGAAAACAATGGACCTTTGAGTTTCTGAGTTTGGCTAATTTTGTTTAGCATGATATTCTCCATTTCCCAGCAAGTGCCATAATTACATTCTTTTTAATGGCTGAGTAGAACTCCATTATATAATATTGCCCATTATATCTATCTGATATTTATCTATCTATGGGGGGGCAGAGACCACAGTTTCTTCATCCACTCATCTAATTAATGATAGGCCTCTGTCTCCCTTCATTTTTATGTTACATTCTTGCACAGAAAAAAATCCAATTAAGAACAGTCTTGTCTATAATGACATAAAGCCCAAACTCTCTGTGTGGTGGCATACACAATCAGGGTACAGTGATGGAGTGAAAAGCGGATGGGTTGTGCAGTCAGACCCTCTTGTAAATCCTGGCTTGTCATTCAGGAACTGTGTTGCATTGGTTATGCTAAACCAACTCTGTGCTTTAGTCTCCTCACTTATAAAACAGACTGTTGAGGATGAGAGGTGTAGAGGGCATGGTCATGAGCCCGGAGAACAGTGGACCTCAGTAAATGGCGATTATTATAATCACACAGTCCATTAGGACGCAGCCTCTGACTCTTTCGTGTTACTTGTTTTGTCACGAGCACACAAACACAGGAATCTCTGTGCCCTTCGCTGTTGTCCCCTCTCCCTGGAACAGTTCTCTCACTTCTATCTGATTCCCACCCTCCTTGTGGTATGGGTAGTCCTACTCACTGGAGACTCCCTAAGGATGTCAACCTCTGGAATTGTGCTGTCTGTTATGGTTTGAATGTGAGGTGTCCCTCAAAAGCACAGGTGACAATTCAGGAAGGCTGAGGTGAAATGATTGGGTTGTAGAAGCCTTAACCCAATCAGTGAGTTAATATCCTGATAGGGATTAACTGGCAACTGTGCAGACTGGTAGGGTGTGGCTGGAGGAGGTGGGTCACTGGGGACATGTCTTGGGGTATATATTCTGCATGCAGTTTTGCTCACGCTCTGAAGTGATGCCTAGATCTCCCTGGAGCCATGCCTGCCACCATGCTGTACAGCCTCACCCTCTGGGTCCCAAGGAATGGAGCTGGCCTTCTCTGGACATAGACCTCTGAAACCGTGTGCCCCTAAATAAATTTTTTCCTTCTAAAGTTGTTCTTGTCAGGTGGTTTAGTCACAGTAGTGAAAAAGCTGACTAAAACACCGTCCAAAACAGTAACAACTAGTCACGGGTGCCAAAGGAAATTCAAATTAATTAAGATAAACTAAAATTAGCAATCTGAGCACCCGATAACCACATACCCAGTTAGTTGTCGTATTGGACAGTGGAGAACAGAACATTTTTATTATGGCAGAAAGTTCTGGTGAACAGAGCTTCTCTAGAGGAAGATGTCCTTGCCAATGCTCTTACAAAGAACTCAGGTAACTTTGTGGTTTGAGAGTTGAATCTTTGTTTTTATCCAGAAATTGTGATCTTTTTCAAGTACCACCTATATCAGTATGAATTTTCTAAATGAATTGTTGAATGATTGCTTTTAAAGCCATTTTTTAAAAAAATCTTTCAATTGTCTGGAGGCCCAGAGCCATAATGAAGGAGTTCTGACATCCTTGCTTTCAGGGCTGGTCCTAATGGGGTTGTCTTGATTTGTTTCCTTCTCCCTTTCTCATCCCATTTCAATCCTCCTTAGTTCAGCTCTTGCCCCGGTAGATCCTGGCCTCTTGCCTCTTTTCTGATGTGTGTTCTTCCTGTTCAGCTGCTATGTCCTGCCTTGTGCTTCTGTTCCTGGCTTCCTTTCTGAACCTCTCTTTATTCTTTTGTGGGATTATACTTGTTTCTGGCCCCTCTCTGTCCCTAACCCAGCCCACCTCTAGACCTTGTGGCCAGGATTTCTGGACCTTTAAGAAAGGGAATTAAACAATATAGCTTCCAAGGAAACATCCAATATCAGGTAAGTCATTGAATATAAAATTTCATCTAGCTGGGTGCTATGGTGCATACCAATAATCACAGTGACTCCAAAGGTTGAGGTAGGAAGATCAAGTTAGAGGCCAGCCTGTGCCACTTAAAGAAACCCTAACTCAAAATGAAAAACAAAAAGGGCTGGGGATATAACTCAGTGGTAGAGTGCTCTGGGTTTAATCCCCTGTATAAAAAAAAGGAAAAAAGAAAAGAAAGAAAGAAAGAAAGAAAACTGGCATAGTATGTATCTAATAAAAACTTGTTAAATAGTGAATGGACTCTTATTTTATCAGGAACTGCAATCTCAAGGAGGAATATGGTATAAGGGGGAAAAGAAGCTGGGAGGGGAAGGAAGGAGAGCCAATATGGAGAAGTGTATAGAGCTGCTGAGCATGACTGATCACTCAATCCATAGACCACATTCCCAAGAAGATGTAAAAATTATGGCTTAGAACCAGCCCTACAATGGAGGGCTCTTTTGCATGGGTTGTGCATTCCATATAAATTAATTCTGTAAGTTATGCAGCCACCAGGGGCATGGCTTTTGGGCACTAATATACAAATATAGGAGCCATCCTTGGGTGGGAGATGCAAGGAGTACTGGTGTGAAGTTGATTGGAGCCCTGACAGCAATGGAGCAAGATATCAGGAGGTCAAGGCTCTACAGTAGTACATAAATGGTGTCTGGCTTGAGGTATATAAATTAATCCTACAAATTATCCAGTCACCGTGGGCAGGACTTTTGGAGATCAGAAAGCAGTGCGTATGGTTTATAATGTGGGATGTTCTCACACTCAATTTCTGGCAAGGTTCTAGGTACAAGGTGAATATAAAAAAAAAAAATCAACCGATCAATAGCAGAGAGACATCTGAGCCATCTTGCAGGTTCCCAGGCAGGGTATGATGAAGAGGAACTGAGTGTGGGTATAATAGAGGGGGGACTGGTGGGCACAGAAAGGCTGGAAACAAACTTGAACCACTGTATAATTGTGTCTGGGACCCAGCAAACTGAAAGACTCCCCATTTTTTTTTAAAGAGAGAAAGAGAGACAGAGAGAGAGAGGGAAAGAGAAAATCAATTTTATTTAGTTTTTCACGTAACTTTCATTGCTCCAACACTTTGTTGTGTACGTGGTGCTGGGGTTAAAACCCACTTATGCCAGGCAAGCTCTGTAACCCTGAGCCACTGATCCAGCCCCCTCTCATGTTTTGAATCTTAAGGATAATAAAAGCACCCTGGAATTCACTTTCAAATTTTCACCTTTAATAAGGTTATCCAAATCATTATCAAACCACTAAAGGCCCAGGTACTGGTTGTGGAACTAAGGATGGCTACTCCTGACTTTCCACTAGATTTTCCTTAAGCCCAAGTATGACTTTTTTTTTTTTTCATTTTTAGCATTTATCATAACAGCCTAAATTAGGTCTGTTTTCCTGTAGTTAGACACAGTACATCTCCTTGTTCTTCCATATCTGGTCCACAGCTGGCAGATATCTTGTGGAGAATAAAAATTCCAAATGCTGTGATTTGCTGTGTCCATTCACATTTTATTCATCAACAGATTTTTAGCAAGTTTTGGTATCATCTCCATGAATCACAGACTTGAAAGACTAAAGACATTTTAAGAAATTGTTTATTTTGTCTCCTTCTTTCTAGGCAGAAAGACAAAGAAGTCATCCCCATAGAGTTGGTATCTTGGACCCCTCTTGCACAGCACTTCAAAGCCCCCTCAGTTGCTTCTCTTATTTTAGCCTCAGCTATAAGGACCTGTTTCTCTGCAGGTCTGAGCAGTTTTGAGCAGATTCACTTGGACAGGGGCCTAACCTTGTCCCTCATAAGGAATCCGTTACCTCCTGTCCTAGGCATCTCTGATCTTCAGTGTAATTGTCCTAGAATCCACTGTGTACTTGAACATGCATCCAACTGTTTAGGGGAGTTAAGGCTTTGGGAACCACTCTTGATCAATAAGGATCTGGAGTCAGAGTACAAAAACATCCGTTTCATTTTCTGGCAGAAAAGTAAGAGAAGTGTCATAAACTTCCTGACAAGTCCCAGTGGGAACAAACAGCCAAGGTAATATTGTACCTTTGTGTTGACTCTCTCCTTTGCTGTTGCACTGCCCCTATCCCACATTTCTGCTCCCTGAGCAAACAAATCCTGCAGAAGACAGTCTCTGGCTAAGCGCGTGTGGGGAGTTCATGCTCAGAGAAGTGGTGGGAAGTCTTGAGACGAGCAAAATCTTACCCCTTGTATTTGTGTCCCAAGAGTACAGGACCCATAACTAGCCCTAATATCCCCATTGCCACCCCAACTCAAGGACTCCTCAACTGCAATGATTTGTCTTTTCTTTCGAAAGCTAAAAGAGAGAATGGGAAAGGAACAGATATTTCCTGAGCATTCATGTGCCCAGCCTGTTTCAGTGTTCTTACTTATCCCACTTATGCAATGAGGAAGCAAGTTCAGAGAGGCCATATAATTATGTAGGAATTCACAGCAAGCATTCAAACCAGGATTTCAACAGAGTCCTGTGGTTTCAAAGTCCATATAATCTTTCCATAGCATATAAAGAGTAGACAAATCCTTATTACTACAAGTTTTGAGCATTCTTTTTCTTCCAAATTTATTTATTGAAATTCTGCAGGACAAGCTTGATTCAAGGCAGGGGTGTCTAGATGTGCAGTTTCACTCTTTTCCTGAGTCACTTCTTTTTGGTACTCTGGGTTTGGTTTTCCTCCAATGCTTCAGGGAACACAAGATGTTGAGCTTATCTTGACAGCTGATTTTGACTCTCAGTGTGACAAATTTTCTCCTTTGTTGGCTAGAATTCTTTCCCCTTCTCTTTATCTTGTGCATCACATACCTCTACCACCATGAAGCCTCATGGCTGAGCTCTTTGTTTTTCTTTGCTTTGTTGGAAACATAACTACAGACTCCCTTGTTGCACATTGCTTTATTCTATGCAGAAGTAAATAAACTAGAGATTGGAGATGCATTTCTCAGCTATCCTCAATATTTCCTCAAGCTTGGAGGTCAGCTTGCCTTGAGGAAACACATTGGAAGGAAGGTGCAACATTAAAGAGCCCATGGAGACCACTGAAACGGCCCTCATCTTCCATGCTGTGTGGACAGAGACATCACATTACTGTGCACCCTCAGGACCCACACTGATGCCCTGTGGCAGCAAACCTCCAATTTCATCTCAGGCTCTAGGAGGAATAATTAAATCATATTAATTTTTTATCTGTTTGCATTTCATCCTGTTCATTAAACATCATCAAAGAATTTTATTATTTTCCTTGCTGATTCCTTTTCTTTCTTTCTTTCTCTTTTTTGTAGACATGAGAACTGATGTCCTTTTTCTGTACGTGTGAGAACTAGAATAACACTAATTCCAAAGGTTAGAAAGAAATCCTTTGCGTACAAATGACACAAATAGTCTGGCCTCTTCACTAACAGGTGCAAAGTGACAGAAGAGCCCACTGCAGTAGATTGCCTTAACTCCGAGCTTCCTCATCAGGCAGAGATGAAGCAGGGGTGTCCACTTCCTGCCAACACCATCTGGCAGGTGCTGGCATTTCTCAGTCATGATCTGGGCTGCATAATTGCCTGGAATCATGGGGGTGCTTCTATGAAGCCCTTACCCCTGCCATGAGCACAACTGTCACAGAGAAACCACTTAGGAAACGAGAAGTCATTCATCTGACCCACTCCACAGAGCTCAGCTCCCAGGCTTAGGGATGACTTAATCAGAAAATCTCATTTTCATGCTGGTTGGGTGCCACCAGAAAGGAACACATGTCAGACAGCTGAAAGTGACCTGGGCCAGGCCTCGTGCCAGCCCTGCACCTGAAGAGTTCATGAACTTTATACCTTACAATATACTCAGGTTGTCCTGTGTTCAGTCTTTCCAAATTGTCCTGCCTGCTATTTTTAAAACCTACCTTAATGTCACCATATTTTCATATATATATATATTTCATATATATATATATATATATATGAAATATATATATATATATATATATATATATATATATATATATATATATATGAAAATATCATATGACTTACAATCTAGTTCAACTTTCCTGTTTAGAGTTCTCTTTTTATTTATCTAGGAAGACATTTAATACTGCATTAGTTCATTCCTAAAAGCAGTTAGATTCTTTACAAGTTGAACTTAATCAAAAAGATAATGTGCAACTGGGACACACAGGAAAATCACAAGGACCAGAAAGCTACTGGGGCCTCACCTACAACCAGGATTATTATTCTACCTTTACTTGAAATGATCACTGTAAAAATAATAACAAACTGGAATTTCAGAAACATAGTCATGCTCCATACTTACTAATATAGCACTTAACTACAACTGCCATCAATCATTTATACAGTACCCATCTTTATTAGTCGTCTATGGCAACTCATTTCTTCCTATGGTTTTCTTGGTAGTTTGGACTAAACACAAAGACACTTTCTTTGTTTCCATAAAAACACATAACAACTTGTCTTCCTAACCAGAAATCAGAATCTGGGGGCTGGAGTGGTGGCTCAGCAGTTGGAGTGTTTGTCTGGCATGCACAAGGACCTGGGTTTGAACCCCAACACCACATGCACAACTAAGTATTGGAGAAACAAAGGCCAGATGAAAAACTAAATAAAGTTGGTTCCCTCTTTCTCTCTCCCCTCCCTCTCACTCTATCCCTCCCTCTCTCTCTCTTTAGAAAGAATAAATAAATAAAAAAAATCAAAGTTTGCTTCCAGTCTTACTAATTGAACCAAGCCCAACTCAGTTTCTAGGTTTTTAATTCTATGGGTTTCGGAGAGGAAGAAAAATTTATTATCTCTTTAAGGGCAATGAACAATGAAAACATAATAATCTTAACACCTCCTGTTCCTTTTAACAGCAAATGAACAATGAGGATCTTCTACCAGACAAGTAATGAATCTGACCTTTCATCTGCTCAAGAGTTGCTGAGACATCTGGACCTGAAGCTCATCAGATGCTCCCAGGTACAAAGATGGTACCTGCATAGCCTCCAACCTTCCAAAACATTTTTAAAGCTGAGTATGTAGCAGTCATGGTTCACACAGGACTTCAGGGGACAGAGCTGTATTTAGAAAGTGAGCCTGTGTGGTGAGACCCATGGCACATTCCCAGCTGTGCTTTCCTGTGTCATTCGTGAAACCTTGATCCAATTTAAGAAGTGGATTTAGTCCTCCATAAGTTTTCCCATCTTTTATAGTAATCAGCTTCCCACCTGAACTCTAATTTATACTTTCCAAATTACACACAGAATTTGTCTGATAGGCTTCCTTCTGGAGACTCCTAACATTCAAAATCCTCACATCTTTAAAACTGTTTCCTCAGGGCTGGAGCAGTGGCTCAGTGGTTAGTTACAGTGCTTGCCTGGCATGCGCAAGGATGTTGAACCTGCATGTTCACACTTGCCAGGCAAGCACCATAACCGCTGAGCCACTGCTCCAGCCCCAGATAATGGCTTATTCATATAAAGTTTCACAGGTAATTAGCAGAATTCACAATAGACAGCATCTTCAAGAATTACTTGGGGAAGTTTCATCATGGTGACCCATGGCAAAGCTGAATGAAAAATCTCTCTGTGAATGCGGGATGCCAATGGTGGGAGAAGTGCCTTGGTGTGAGGTGGGTGGGCAGCAAAATTTCCCCCCAAATTCATTTACTATCCAAGGAAGGAAGTTTAGTGACACGGAGCCATGGACAAGCTGAAAGTACAGGAAATCCCAAATAATAACTTTCCAGAACCAACTACCCAGCCGGAAGCAGGCTGGGAATTTGCCCCAGAGGGGAGGAAGCTGTGCACATTTAAATAAACTTAAGACACAGTGGAGAGTGCTCAGCGGAGCCTGGGCACAGGACTCTGGGTGCCCCAGGGCTGTGGCAGCAGCAGGAAATAAGGGACTGCTTTAATGCACACAAATTAGAGTCCCCTGAATCGGATGTGTGAAGAAGCAGGGTGGCACTGCCATTTTGAAACCTCCAGGAAGGTGGTACAGGAAACCACTTCCTGAACAGTGAACCCAAAACCACCAGATACAGAGTGGAATAGGGAGCACAGTCCAAAGGAGCGGCTCCAGGCCTCCAGTGTTTTGATGGTCTGCCCTGCGGGCTGTGTGGGCCTGGCGGACCCTCCCTACTGGTCTGGCAACTGTGTTTAGAGGCTTCCCGTCCACCTTGTTACACGCCTGATCTGTGGGTGACCAAGATTCTGCTCAATAGGGCCTAAACAGCTAGGGGCGGGGGAGTTCAGCCTGCAGGTCCAACAGATACTGCCTAAAACTCTCAGGTGGGGCACAGGATAGCATCAGCCTCAGGGACCTATGAATAGAAGGGGCAGCCTGGATCCAGTGCTTTGCTTTAGTTTTAGACCCTGAATTCTGTAAACAGAAGTGGTCCTATAGGTCCTGGGCACTCCAAGTGGGACTGGGCTTCCATGCCCCTTAGTGGTTGTATTTCAGACCTCCACAAACACTGGTCTAGCTGGGCTGGTGTCTCCTTCATGCCTGCCTTCTCTTGCTGGGGTTGTGACTGCTCCACACATCATCTCTTGGGGCAAGTGGGGACCTCAAGACACCTAAGAGTGGAGCAATAATGGTTCCAGATGAGCTCAGCTCAGGTTGGCCACTCTCCTTGGAACAGCAAGAGTCCCACACAGCTGCACCAGGATCCACAAGATTCCCAGTGGCTCCTGGGTTCCTAGTTGAAGTGGGACAAGAGTGTGGGCAGGCAGACACTAAACTGCCTGAGTGCAACTTGGATGGCCCTGAAGTCTGTTCTCACAGGAAGCAGGGAAGGTGAATGCTTGCAACCCCTTTACAGGAGAAAATTACTGGGAGGCCTCTTGGGAATCTCACTGTCAGCTGAGATCACCAAAATTCATTCCCTCCAATAAATTCAACTGGGAAGTGACTCCAACCTAGAAGTTAGCTTTGAACACATACCCCCATGGTACATTTTGACCTTGGTGGTAATAATTCAGAACCTTCTCAACTCCTTTTTTTTTTTTTCCTGATGTTGTTCTTTGAATTGGTGTTCCTTAGTGTATGATTTTTTTTGTGTGTGGTTGACAGGTTTTTACTCTTGCTGTGATTTGTTGCATTTGTCTGCTGTGTCCAAACTGCTGGGGTTCGACCTATGGTGGTTTGCAATATTGCAAACTAGTCCTCAGTCTCTTTGGCCTGAAAAGACCCCCAGCCTTTACTATCCCCTTCTTCCCTTTACTCTGTCAATTCCTAAACTATATTCTGATTTTTCTCATCTTCCCTCTCATCCCGTTTCTATCTTTTCCTTATTTTTAGCAGAATAGCTGACATCATCTCTACTACCTTGTAGCTCTATATTCTAATTCACAAGTTCCACACTACTTTCTACCCTCATTCCCTTTGTTCTCTAGACTTTTCCCCCACTCATCTACAGGGGTCCTGGTAGGCTGAAGTGAATGCCATACTTGAAAATGGATGTTTGCTTGCTAATGAAGTATAATGTGAGAGCTATCAAGGAAGAAAACTGCTAATCCAATTGCTCTTATAGATGATAATCAACACTGTAACAGCTACAGTTGATATTGTCTGGTGTATGCATTGGCTGCACTTATTGACTTCTACCCGCTATCCCCTGAGGTATTGGAAAACCTAAAGGTCCACAATATTTCACAGATTGGGGTCACAGCCATTGAACTGTGCTACTCAAATTGAACCCCAGCCCAACTAAGCAAAGAGATAAAAAGCCCCAATACCATCAACAAAGCCCCCAAGAGAATTATTCAGTGTCAGACCTCAAGCCATACTCCCTGTAACTGAAAATAAGGAAAAAGGGAAACAATCCTCCACCTCAACCCCACAGCTCTCCATCCAAGGTGTCCATGGTCAGGGTCTTAGACAAAAACCTAGAAAAATGTATCAACAATATGATTAGTAATTCAATCAAAGAATTAAAAGAAGATTTAAGAAAAGAGATAAAAGAGCAATTTCAGGAGATGAGAGACCAAATATATAAAAAGCTAGACATTCTGGAAAGAGATGTAGCAGAGCTCTTAGGATTGAAAAATACTGTCAACCAAATCAAAAGTTCATTGGAAGATACTAATACCAGAGTAAACTCAGTAGAAAATAGAACCTGAGCTCTCAAAGAATGAACATCAGACAACATAGACAGGCTGATCAACACTGAGTTCAAGGAGGACAGACAAGAATAGAAGTTTATTGAGCATGATCAGAACTTCCAAGTAGTATTTGACAAGATGAGAAGAAATAAAATGAGAGTAATTGGGATCGAAGAAAACATTGAACAACAAACAAAGGGCATTAAGAAGCTTCTAAGTGAAATTGCCAAGGAGAATTTTTCCCATATCAGAATTGATCCAGAAAATCAAATTCAATATGCCTATAGGACACCAAACAGACCTAACCAAATGAGAAATTCACTGAAACACATCATTTATAAAATAAATAACAGAGAAATCAAGGAAAGAATCCTAAAAGCAGCAAGAGAAAAACACCAAATCATATTCAGAGATTCAGAGAGGGGCTGGAGCAGTGGCTTGGTGGTTATGCACTTTCCCAGCATGCTTCGAGTACATGAGTACGAACCCCAGGACCATGTACACTACAGAGTCTTGGAGCAATGAAAGCCACATGAAAAATTAAATAAAAATTCTTTCTCTAACTGTCCCTCTCTCTTTAAAAAAAATCAGAAAATAGCCCAAATAAATAGACTTATTTTCCAACTCAAATCCCTATAATAAGAGGAACAATCCAATCCCAACCTAATAAAAGACAGGAAATAACGAAGATCAGGGCTTAAATCAATGAAATTGAGAATAACAACAACAATAACAAAAACCAAAACAAAGTATCAACAAAACACAGAGTTAGTTCTTTGAAAAAATAAAAAAGATCAACAGACCCCCTTTGCCAACCTCACCGAAAGAATGAAGTGAAGCAAATTAACAAAATCAAAGATGAAAATGGAGATATCACCACTGACACAACCAAAATCCAAAAGAGTATCAGAACTAATTTTGAAAAATTATACTCTGTCAAGTTTGATAATCTGGAAGAAATGGACAAATATCTTGCCATATACAACATTCCCAAATTAACACAGGAGGACACTGAAATTCTAAACCAACCAAACTCAGGTAGCAAAATTAAAACAGCAATCAAAGGCCTTCTAAAAAAGAAAAGCCCAGGATCTGATGGATTCATGGCAGAATTCTACCAGACCTTTACAGAGGGCTAATATCCAGAATATACAAAGAACTCAAAAAACAGAACACCAAAACCACAAATAATCCAATCAGTAAATGGGCTAGGAAGCTAAATAGAAATTTCTCAATGGAGGAAGTCCAAAAAGCCCATAAATATATGAGAAAATGATATATCACTAGCAATCAGAGAAATACAAATCAAAACTTCACTGAGATTCCACTTCATTCCTATCAGAGTGGCAAAAATGAAGAGTAAGAACGATGACAGATGCTGCAGGTGTTGTGGGAAGAGAGGAACACTTTCGCACCGTTGGTGGAACTGCAAGCTTGTACTGCCACTCTGGAAAGCAGTGTGGAGATTCTTCAAAAAATTAGGGTTGGAACTATCTTATGACCCAGCTATTCCACTCCTGGGTATTTTCCCAAAAGAGCTAGAATTGGAATATTATAGAGATATAGCTTCATCAATGTTTATAGCAGCTCAATTTACTATAGCTAAACTATGGAACCAACCCAGATGCCCCTCACTGGACGAGTGGATTTGAAAACTGTGGTACATATATACAATGGAATTCTACTCTGCTATTAGAGAGAACAATATCATGGCATTTGCAGTCAAATGGACGGAGATGGAAAAAATTATGCTGAGTGAAATATCCCAAACTCAGAGACTCAAGGGCCAAATTTTTCTCTCATATGTGAAGCTAGAATACAATTGGAAACAGACTGAAAGTAGGCTAAGCTAATAATAACCTCAACATGGGTGAATTTTTACATGAACGGGGGAACCTTGCCTATGATGCTGGGTGATGAAGTGGGGGGCAAGGGAGGAAGGAATAAGAGGGATATCAAGGCAGCTGGAGAGAGGGAGTAGGGGGATTATCAACCCAGTGGGGAACCTTCACCTTTCATGTGGAGCCCAACTAACATGGGGGTAAAGCAAGGGAAACATGGGATTGGGGGACGTCATGAACTGGCATCAGCCTTGGCTTGCTCTGTCATTGTGCATGTGATCATGATTATGTGGCAATGATTCCCTCTTATATGTATGGCTATGTTGAATTAATTAAAAAAAAAAGAATTACTTGATACATAGTACCCTGTTCAGAGCAGTTCTCTTTAAACCAAGGCTTTCTTATTTGTGACACCATTTGCAAAAAAAGCATACCACTTGGTAAACACCAATGAAGGCATGCATGTTAGAGAGGAAAATTGGTGAATGAGAAAAACAGTTGTTAAAAAAATATTCAGCATTCTGGATAGCTCTGCATTATTTAAATCATTGGAAATATTCCTTTCCCATATATCTTATCTGTTTTTCACGAAATTTTCCATTTTTGAAGTTTTAACACATTGTGTAGTTATTTTCAAATAATTTTCCTATATAGAAGTGCCATTCTACAGTGTTCTTGGTAAGGTTTCTCCACAACATTGCTATCAATGAGGCTTTATGATGCTCAACTTTATGATGCTATTTGGGAGGGCCTCAACTCAAACATTTTTGTTGAAGGGCAAATATTCCCACCTAGTCTAGCAGGACTTTTCTTAAAGTTGTATCCATACGAGTAAGGCAGCTATGAAGAAATGCTGCATTATATGCCTCAGGACAATGTAGACTTTGGAATCCTGGGATTGGTGAGGCCTGGGCAAGATGGCTAAAATGAGCTGCTATTATCCAAATGAATCACGAACATCTGCTCTGTCTCCAAAGTAAGCAGTCATTGCATACAAGGTTTACTATTGCATATCCATGTTCTCTAAGTAATTTAAATTGGTGGTATTTTTTGGGGAAAATCTGCATCCAAAGAAACAAAGTTCAAATCAGATGCAGTGTCCTCTCTGTCCCTAGGTGCATAAAATCTTCATGAAGAGACAAACTCCTCAACTCTTTCAGAGATACTGATTGGTTCTCGGTGATTCATGCCAACTTCTGTATTTAGAATTGGGTCTCCTGCCCTCTGAAACAGTGTTTTATCCAGTTGTTACACTTCAAGCCATGTTATCTGCAAGCTTATCACTTTCCACGTGGGATCAAGAACAGAGAAAAAGGAAAAAGACATCATCTTTATCTTTTAAAGGACATTCCTGTCAAGAAGTTTTAAGTATCTAAGATTTTTAACCCACTCAGAAGCTAAGAAGTTAGTTTGATACAATTTAAAGAAGCCAGCAGAGGACACAAGACTACTGGGTCAAAGAGGACCCAGACTTTCTCACACACAAAAGTAGCAGAAGCCAAGGTGTCATGTTTTCCTGCATTGGTTCCTAAGGCTCTAGTTTCTACAGGGTGATTTCGGAAGGGTCAGGTGATGCTTGGACACAGAGCAATGCTGCATTACATGAGAGGAACTCTGAGTTAGGAAACCAGCATTTTTTATAGTGGGTAATAAGAATGCCAGCACTTTGCTCTTGAGGGAAGTACTTTCTCTGCCTCCTAAGGCTATTCAGTTGGGCATTAACCTTACAAAGGATATTAAAGACCTATTCAAAGAAAATTATCAAACACTAAAAAAAGAAATTACAGAAGACCTGAGCAGATGGAAAAACATTCCATGCTCATGGTTAGGCAGAATCAATATAATAAAGATGGCCATTCTACCCAAAGCCCTTTACAGATTTAATGCAATCCCCATCAAGATACCTATGG
>PVKS010025601.1:0-29655 GCA_004027875.1 Aplodontia rufa | reverse complement strand
GAGAGAGGGACAGTGAGAGAGACAGAGAAAGAGAGAAACAACTTTATTTAGTTTTTCACATGGCCTTGGTTGCTCCAACACTCAGTTGTGTATGTGGTGCTGGGGTTTGAACCCGGGTCCTCGTGCTTGCCAGGCAAGCGCCGAAACCGCTGAGCCACCGCTCCAGCCCCAACCTTGAAATTCTTAATCCCTTCTGTTTCCAAATATCTTGTTTCATGAGATATGTATTTCCTTATTTTTAGGTTGTTCTGAATTTGTTATTCTATATCATCAAACCAGAGTGTAATTCGTATACACCATACTCTTAAATTCCTTGAAAAATAGTAACAACTGCATCACTCAAGGTTTCATTACAAAAAAGTCTTTTTGGGTGAGGTAATCTGAGTTTTGTTTTGTTTTGTTTTGTTTTTTTAGAGAGAGAAAGAGAATCAACTTTATTTAGTTTTTCATCTGATTGTTGTTGCTCCAATGCTTAGTTGTTTATGTGGTGCTGGAGTTCAAACCTGGTTTCTTGTGCATGCCAGGCAAGTGTGATACCGCTGAGCCACCCACTCTAGCACCTGTTTTTCTAAAACAAATGAAAAACTTAACTGACTGAAACTGCTGCCTCACAGAACTGCTGCTATAAGGCTGGAATGAAAAGAAAGCACATAAAGGTCTCTGTGATGACCCGAGGTGAGGTCCATCCTCTGCATCACATACACAACTAAGTGCAAGAAAAGCAAAAACCAGATGAAAAAGGAAGAAAGAAAGAAAGAAAGAAAGCAAACACATAAATAGGCCTGCCTAAATAATGCCTTCATGCACAGTGCGGTAATCACTCACTTGGTAGCTGCCAATTTAGAGCTACCCCCTGGGGAAGCAGGGAACAGCACAGGGATGATAGTTTTTATGGTTTGTCAAAATGAACTTGTTTGAGAAATTCGGTATTCAGCAGGATTTCAGCTCAAAAGCAATGGACAAAGCAAGGCCTGAAGGAAAGTCAGTGGATTTCATGGGACTGGGAAGCACAGAAGGGGTGGCTTTCTACTGGAAGAGTGCCAGGTTAGCAATTTGTAATCTCTTGCTGTTATGTTTCTTCAAGTGAGAGAAATTATGTACTTGTACACTGTGCCCACGTTCTGAACTGCTCATGTCCTCATCCTGTGCTCAGGTAGAGCGTAGAGCCAAGGCCACGCGGCTGTGCCTGGTGCTGACAGCTTCGCTGGCCATCTCCGGATTCTCTGCTCCTGTTTGCTGGTGATACAATCAGTGTGACGCATAGCAGAGTAGGAGTGAACTTGGTGGCTCCACCGAAAGTTTTTGAATAGTGAAATCATCTGCAAGGACCTTCCCTTCAACCTGTGTTGATAAAGGTGACCAGTGACTAACAGATAATTTTGAAACGTTCGGATGAGCATCAGTGCTAAGATGAAACCCGAGTGAGGTCACTGTTCACATGCCCAGGAGGGTTTTTATTGGCTTAGTCTGTTTCAGCTTCATACTGGTTTTAGTTAAAGAGCAATAAAATGGAAGAGACAGCTCCATGACAAGGTGCATTTATCTCATCTTACATTCATTCTCCCTGGACTTAGAGAGGCTTCTCTGCACATTGCTAGCAGTGTCCTGAGACTGCTGGTGTCATAGACATTCTGTCCTACAGCAATGTCCTTGTAATGTGTGAAACAACAAAGGATAAGATTGCTGCTTTCTGGGGGTGGAGTGGTGGCTCAGCAGTGACAGCACTTGTGTGGCATGCGTGAGTGTGTGGGTTCGAACCCCAGTACCACGTGCTCAGCAAGGTGTCAGAGCAATGAAGGCCACATGAAAAACTAAATAAAAAATTGATTCTCTCTTTCTCCCTCGCTAAAAATAAAAGAAAGAAAAAGGTTGCTGTTTTCCCGTAATATTGCCATGCTTGTCCAAGCATGACTTAAATGGAAGGAAACGTTTTCTATGACCGTCATTCATAGACATGTCATGCACATATGGTATAGTATTGGTAAGCACATCCTAGAATTATAAATCTGTTTGTGAGAGTAAAAAGCAACTCTATGCTGTATAAGAGACATACCTAAATCAAAGAGATTGCATCTACACAATTGAGTCTTTTGCAGATGAAAAGGAATAAAAAATATCTCTCTGTACTACTGATGTACACTTGAGCAAAAAAAGATGGGTTCAGATCTGTGTTGTTACTCTTTTAGTAAGACAGAACGTATGTATGTGTGTGTGCATGGGTGTGTGCTTATATAAAAGTGAATTAAGAGCTGGGCATGGCACCGTACACCTGTAACATCAGTTACTTGGGAGTCTGAGAGAGGAGGATCGCAAGTTTGAGGTCAGCGTGGGCTTTGTGAATGTGCCTTGGTAAATAATTTTTGTCTCTTTAGCCATACGTGTTCTATTTAACTGAAAGAACAAAGCTGAATCAGATGAAGATGGCAATCCTTAAAAATGGAAAACAAACCAAAACTAATGAACCTAACTGTCTATCAAAGTGGAAGCATATCCATACAGAGAAAAAAAATTACTTGAAGTGACCTTTAAATAGAATATTTTGGGGCTGGAGTGGTGGCTCAGAGGTTGGAGCACTTGTCTGGTATGCACGAGGACCTGGGTTCAAACCCCAGCACCACATATACAACTACCCATCCAGGAAATAAAGGCCAGATGAAAGAAAAAAAATTGATTCTCTCTCTCTCTTTTTAAGAGAGAAGAACAGTGAGAGAGAGAGAATCAACTTTTTATTGAGTTTTTCACATGGTTTCGTTCCTCTGACACTTAGTTGTGTACGTGGGTGCTGGGGTTTGAACCTGTGTACTCGCGCATGCCAGGCAAGCGCTGTAACCTCCGAGCCACCACTCCAGCCCCCTCCCTTTCTTGCTCTTAAAAAAAAAAAAAATCAAGTATTTTACCTATATATCCTTTTTGGGGAAAAAATAAATGCAAAGAAATTTAAAACTGCAATACATAGTTCATTGTTAGTAGAAATATTGGCATTGTTATTCTGAAACTCAGATTCATTGAAAACTAAAGTGAAATTAATGCTCATGTTAATATCATGAGATAATACATAAAAATCAAAGAAGTTAAGCTAACACATTGTAATTTTAAATTCAAATTGGAAATATAAGAGTGAACTAAAAATTATTTTTCTCTCTTAAAAGTATGCATTCTAGGGGCTGGAGCGGTGGCTCAGCGGTTTCGGCGCTTGCCTGGCAAGCACGAGGACCCGGGTTCAAACCCCAGCACCATGTACACAACTGAGTGTTAGAGCAACGAAGGCCATGTGAAAAACTAAATAAAGTTGTTTCCCCCTTTCTCTGTCTCTCTCACTGTCCTCTCTCTTTAAAAAAAAAAAAAAAAAGTATGCATTCTAGGGGCTGGAGCGGTAGCTCAGCAGTTACAGTGCTTGCCTGGCATGCACAAGTACACGGGTTCAAACCCCAGCACCACGTACACAACAAAGTGTCCAAGCAACAAAGGCCACATGATAAACTCAGTAAAATTGATTCTTTCTTTCTCTCTCTCTCTCTTTTTAAAAAAGTGTACATTCTAGCCTGTATTTCCAGCAACTTGGGAGGCTGAGGCAGGAGGATCATAAGTTCAAGGCCAGCCTCAGCAACCTAGCGAGACACATTCTAAAAAAAAAAAGTATATATATTGATAGATAGATATAGACAGATATAGATAGATAGGGAGGGCACAAGTGAGCCAGGGGTATAGCTCAATGGTAGAGCACCTCTGGGTTCAATATCTAGTATGAAAAAAAAATACATTCTAGCTCTATTCTCCAAGGCACCAAGAAGAAACAAAAAGCTGATAGTAGTGAGTACCAACGATGGCCATACTATGTAGTCTCTGAATACCTATTTTCTTCAAAAAGCTGCCCTAGTGGGGCTAGGGTGGTGGCTCGGGGTAGAGCACTTGCCTGGCATGCATGAGGACCTAGGTTCAAACCCCAGCACCACATATACAACTAAGTGTCAGAAAAACAAAAAAACAGATGAAAAAATAAGTAAAACGATTTTCTCTCTTTCTTTTCTTTCCTTTTTTTTTTTTTTTCTTTTTGGTACCAGGGATTGAACCCAGGGACACTTAACCTCTGAGCCACATCCCCAGCCCTTTTTATATTTTTTTATTTTGAGACAAGGTCTCATTAAGTTGCTGAGGCTGATTTTGAAATTGTGATCCTCCAGGGATCACAGGCATGAGCCACCATGCCCAGCTTCTGTCTTTCTCACTTAAAATAAAAGCTGCCATATTGCCTTGTGAAAATGACACAAATGTACACTGTCCAGAGGTCGGCATTCTTGTGCTGGAAAACAAAGATGCTATGGGTTGAATCAGAAGGTTAGAAGAGCTCTCTCCTATAGGCCTTCCTGTGGTCTGAGAAGAACATTTTGGGCAGGAATCAGGATAAACAATGACTGTGACCCATCAAATGTATTAAAAGCTGTGGGCTCATGAGGATAGTTAAGGGAAACTCGCTAGGCACATTTGGAGTTCATTAGGGCATAATTGCTCATTTACTCTCATTACCCTGGAAATAAGGAAAGAATGTAAGACCTTCCCTTGGTTTCCTGAACACACTGTATTACAGGATAACCAAATAATTTAGAAAGGAAAGTTCTTTATATAAAAAGTCTGCCTAATAATCATAGGAAAAATGATGAACTTAGAATATCATCATCATTTTGGGGCTGAAGTGGTTGCTCAGTAATTATGCCTGGCATAATGCTTGCCTGGCATGCATGAGGACGCAGGTTCTAACCCCAGCACCACATACAAAAGGAAGTGTCATAGCAATGAAAGCCACATGAAAAAACTAAAGTTGGTTTTTTTCTCTTTCTCTCTCTCAGTCCTTTTCTCTTAAAAAAAAAAAAGAAAAGAAAGAAAGAAAAATCACCATTTTGCAACCCTTAACCTACTGGATCTAGGCAATGCTTTTCAGTGCATGCTAAAATATCTAGATTAAAGGTCAAGGGAAGGGGCTGGCGGTGGCTTAGCAGTATTATGCTTGCCAGCCAAGTATGAGGACCCGGGTTTGAACCCCAGCACCCCATATACAACCAAGTGTCGGGAGCAAAAGCCACATGAAGAAAAACAATAAAATTGATAGTCTCTCTCTCACTGTCCCTTTCTTTAAAAAAAAAAAATCAATTAAAAAAAGATCAACGGGAGGGGCTGGATCGATGGTTTAGCAGTTGGATACTTGCCTGGCATGCTTGAGGACCTGGGTTCAAACCCCAGCACCATATGCACAATGAAGTGTCCGAGCAATGAAGGTCACATGAAAAACTATGTAAAATTGATTCTCTGTCTTGCACTTTCCCCTTCTCTTTAAAAAAAAAAAAGTCAATGGGAGAACTTTACAACTGAGGAATAAGGTTGTTACTACCTGAACCCTCTGATCAATCTTAGTATCATCAAAAGTGGATGACCAGGGCTGGAGTGGTGCCTCGGAGGTTACAGCACTTGCCTGGCATGCGTGAGTACACAGGTTCAAACCCCAGCACCCACATACACAACTAAATGTTGGAGCAACGAAAGCCATGTGAAAGGCTCAATAAAGTTGATTCTGTCTCTCTCTCTCTGTCCCTCTCTCTTTAAAAAAAAAAAAAAAAGGTGGATGACCAAATAAAATAAAAAAAAAGAAAATTAAAAAAAAGTGGATGACCAGAGATTCTGTGCCTCTTTGAGATACAGTAGAAAGTGAACAGCATCACCTGCAAAATATTTTTGCTTAAAATAAGTTGAACCAAATCTAATCAATTCTCTAAATCTAACTACCACTTTTACTGGAAATGCAAGGGATGGAGGAGAAGTTAAAGAAATTATGGAGAAAGCAATCAGCCAGGTCCAAAATGTGGAACATTCTAAGGAGTAAATAATTCTTCAACAAAGCTGTGATTTGGGGATGAAAGGAGATGGGAGGGAGTATTATAAAATAAAAGAGATTTAAAGGACATTATAACCAAATAAAATGTGTGAATTTTGAATCCTGATTGCCTTTGAGATAATCCAAAAAACTCATACAAAATATTGCAGATTAAGGAGTTGGAATCCTCATCGTAAAATGGAAGTAACGTAATTTGTAACTCTGTGCTGCTAGCAAGTACTTGTGACCAGTTGTATAGCTTATTCTTCTTCAATTTTTTTTTTCTGAGATATTTCAAATACCTTTTAGAAAAAGTCACCTTGGCTGGTTGTGGAGGTGCACACCTGTAATCCCAGTGCCTTGGGAGGCTGTGGCAGGAGGATCGCAAATTCAAGGCCAGCCTCAGCAATGTAGTGAAGCTCTAAGGAACTTAGTGAGACCCTGAATTAAAATAAAATAGAAAAAGGGCAGGGGAATTGGTTCAGTGATAAAGCACCCTTAAGTTCAATTCTTGGTACCAAAAAAAAGCACAAGTCACTTCAGATGGTATAGTGATCTTACTCTTGCTTCTCTGGATGGCCACAACCCCTCCACAGAGATTCCCAGCTTTTCTCTTCCTTTTGATTCTCTCGGAGAGACTGCTCAAAGTTATCATGATTCCATTTTGGACTGGGTGCTGCAGTCAGGGGTGCTTTTGTGTCTTTGTCCTCCTTTCCCTTTTTCATGGGTGCCGTGGTGGTAACAGAGGCAGCAGTAAAGAGAGGTGGGCTTACTACACAGACAAGATGAGTTCACAGTGTGTGTGAGTGTGTGTGTGGCTGGGGCTCTGACCCAGCACGTTGTGCATGCTGAGCGAATGTCTACTGTGGAGCCTCAGCTCCCGGGAAATGGCATGAGTAAAGGATTCCTTGTTAATTTTGTCAGATGTAATAATGGAAAGATTTTTAAAAAAATTCTTGTTAGTAGTCCTGTATTTGTGGCTTTAATCATGATACCTGGGTTTTAAAATGTTACCATGCCTTTTTTTGGGGGGGTGAGGGGTAACAGGGATTGAACTTTGAACCCAGGAGTGCTTAACCATTTAGTGACATCCCCAGTCCTTTTTATATTTTATTTTTAAATTTTTCTTTCTTTCTTTCTTTCTTTCTTTCTTTTTAAGAGGGACAGTGAGAGAGAAAGAGAGAAATAATTTTTATTTAGTGTTTCATGTGGCCTTCGTTGCTCTGCCAACTTTGTTGTGCTGGTGGTGCTGGGATTTGAACTCGTGTACTCACGCATGCCAGGCAAGTGCTGTAACCGCTGAGCCACTGCCCCAGTCCTTTTATATTTTATTTTGAGAAAGTGTCTCACTAAGTTGCTTAGGGCCAAAGTTGCTAAGGCTGGCTTTGAACTTGCAGTGCTCCTGTCTCCGCTGGGATTACAAGCATGTACCCAAAAACCCAGCTCCAACGGGTCATATTTTTTTCCTTTTTTTTTTTTTAAGAGAGAGGAAAAAGAGAATCAATTTTATTTTTTCATCTAGACTTTGTTTCACCAACACTTCGTTGTGTACATGGTGCTGGGGTTTGAACCTGCATAAGCGTCATAACCCCTGAGCCACCACTCCAGCCCCCTCTTCAATGTCTTAATGCTAAACAAAAAGTATTATAGACTGGTACAGCTGTCAGACCGAAATCCTTCAGAGATGACCAGTAGAGAAGAAGGGGAAACATATTCTTGGTTTAAGCAACAAGGAAATCATTGGTGATCTTAACAGGGACATCTACAGTCGAATTGTTAAGGAGAAAGCCCGAACAAGTGTTTTGAGCAGTTATTAGAAGGAAGCAGGGGGACAAAGTATTTTTCAAGATGCTAATAGAAACAGTAACTAGAGGAATTTGGGAAAAAAAGGTTGGCTTGCTAGATTTTTTTTTTTTTCCCTTAATGGAAAGAGATCCTATGTGGAAGGGAGATGTCTTTTTTCTTTTATTGCATTTTCAGAATTCAGTCAATAACACTGCATTCTCTCTTTCTCCTTGGCAGAGAGACAGACAATATTCCAGAGAATGTCTGCTCCCTCTTCCTGGGTCCTGGAGTGAGTAAAATGGGAGCAGAGCCCCATCCAAGGTAGGACAAACGTGGACATTTGGGGGTTATTTGTTATCGCAGCATAACTTAGTCCATCTGATTTAGGGAGACCTTTTCTTTTTAAAATTTTATTTTTGCAATCCTGGGGATTGAACCCAGAGGCACTCTACCACTGAATTATACCCCTCATCCCCCACCTTCCCCTACATACTTTTTTATTTTTTATATTTTTTAGACAGGAGCTTGCTAAATAGTGGAGTCTGGCCTCAAACCTGCAATCCTTCTGCCTCAGTTTCCTGAGTTGCTGAGATTACAGGCATGCACCACCATAAACAACGAAATGTTGGGGAAACAACGTCCAGATGAAAAAATAAAGTTGATTCTCGTTTTCCTCTCTTAAAAAAAAAAGTGATACTTTTTTTAAGAGAGAGGTACAATGAGAGAGAGAGAGAAGAAAGAGAGAATTAATTTTATTTAGTTTTTCATGTGACTCTCATTGCTCCAAGACTTCGTTGTGTACGTGGGTGCTGGGGTTTGAACTCTCGTACTTGCGCATGCCGGGCAAGCGCCGCAACCACTGAGCCACTGCTCCAGCCCCCAAGAATACTTTTTAATATTACAAAATACAAAAGATATGTAGTGGATTCTGAGAGTAGCTTTCAGTCAGCAAGACACTGGTGGTTAACACCGTCCCAATGGAGTCAAGTTAGTGCCATCTCTGTGTCTCACGGTTCTCTGTGCCTCCTATGCGGGACAAGTTGACTTTTGCTTGCTGAATTCAGGAATGGCGTTGCTTGTTCTTTAAGCACCTACATCTGTTCTTTCTGGCCAGGCCTCTGTTCTGTGTTTCCAGAAAAGGTTTTCACAGGAATGGTAGTTAAAAATAGTTCCCTTTTGGGCAGCATGGTGATGCCTGGCCCTTCCTTTCCTTAGCAGTAGGTAACCCAGGCTCCATCTCTCAAATCAGAGCAGGAAGGCTTGTGGCAATTGCAGGATGAGATACTCTAAACTTTAGGCTGTCTGTCACAGATTAAGCACACAAGGAACACTGTGAAGGAAGTTAAATGGCTGGAAACTTTGAACCAGCCCACGCCTGGAGCTCTGAGAAGCTTGCATGATACAATACTCAGTACTCCTTCCCCATCTTCAGGCGGGACGGGGAATTTGTTGCCTGTCTTAACTTTGGTGAGTTTGTTCTTGCATTGCTGTTTCTCACTTAGCAGCTCTCCAGGTTTCACTTCCCTGGAGCCTCGTGGTATGGGAATGTGATTAATTTGCCTATGGCCTAAAATCCTGGCCAATGCTCTAGAGGATCAGGCTTTGTCTTACAACTGTTTTCCAGTGAACAGAAAAAGAGCTCTCTGGCTCACCGCAGGGTCCATGTCTGAGTGCTGGTGGAACTGCCAACACAATGGTGTGTTTCAGAGAGGCAGCAATTAACCAGCCACCTGAGGGTGGATGCCTTCCATCCTTCCAGCAGGTTTATAGCAGGCCTCTCAGCTCCATGGCCTAAACTTGGCTCATCCCAGATGTCAGACTTGTTTGGCACGATCTAAAGGCTAATGTGTGCCAGGGGTTTGGTCTTCTTGCGTTAGAAGCCTCATGGGAAAGAAATCATGTTAAGAGAGGAAAGAATTGAAGTTCACGGTCTTGGTTCAAGTGAGCGAGAGAGCAAGCGTTGGGGGCAAGAGAGGCAAGATGCTGAGGAGAGTATCATAGTGGATGTTACTCTACCTGCCCTCTGTGCCTGCTGCACTCTTGAGTCCTAGGAGAATAAGCTGCAGTAAACATCAACTAAAAATGGCAAGAGAGTGCCACTTTTAACTCTGAGCCAAGAAAAGGGCCAGACGGCTCTTGTGAGAGCACTCTGATAGTTCGGTTTTTCCTTCTTTGTCAAAGAGAGAGAGAGACAGTGAGAGAGAAAGAGAGGATCAATTCTATTTAGTTTTCCATGTGGCTTCATTGCTCCAGTACTCCTTTGTTATACATGGTGCTGGGGTTTGAACCTGCGTCCTTATACATGCCAGGTAAGCACCATAACTGCTGAGCCACTGCTCCAGCCCTTTTTCTTTGAGACAGTCTTGCTAAGTTGCTTAGGGCCTCGCCAAGTTGCTGAGCATGGCTTTGAACTTGTGATCTTCCTGCCTCAGCCTCCTGAGTCACTGTGACTACAGGAGTGTGCCACCATGCCCGGCCTTGAAGAGTCTTTTTGTCTCACCACGGAACTATTTGTCCACTCCAAGGTCACCTGCCACTTTGGTGGCTGTTTATCAGGCACACTAACCATTCCTTACTTCAAGGCCCCAAGTTCTTCATTACCTAAAGGCTTTCTGGGACACCAGGCCAACTCTCAACCTATCTCCCAGTCTCCGAGTGTGACAATTCTATAACATGCTTGACAGTGCTTCTCAGAGGGTGCCCAGCAAGAGTGAGCCCTAGTTGCTCACAACCATAATCCTTCACTAATATCCTTTGAGCTTCTCTCTCTTCCCCATCGTTCACTTTCCCCACTGCCTTGCTTCTGTTTCCTAGCAACGCCTCCCAAACAAACTGCCTACACTGAAGCCCTTGCTCAGGGGCT
The DNA here is from genome assembly GCA_004027875.1 of Aplodontia rufa. Classification (NCBI taxonomy): domain Eukaryota; kingdom Metazoa; phylum Chordata; class Mammalia; order Rodentia; family Aplodontiidae; genus Aplodontia; species Aplodontia rufa. Next base: position 19,144 of record PVKS010025601.1, on the reverse strand, counting down.
GCTTTTTGAGAAAATCTGAAACCAAGGTACCAAGCCTATTTTTCCTGGGTTGCTACTAATTTAAATTCTCGGCCTTCTCTTTGTTTGTCAGGCCATTCATCTTATAGGCGCAGTCTCATTAATATCACTGCAAAAACAACGAACCACCTACTATGTATTATAGGTTAACAACACAAAAGAGCTATGTCTTTGAGATTTCAGTCTTCCTCCTCTCCTCTCTACCAGTATCTGTATACAGATGGAAGCAGTGAAGAAATTTCTTGCCCCTTCATGTGAATTGTGCATGTGCTATGGCCCCCTGGAAGGCACAAATGACTGGTTTTAAGCATATTTACTTTCATTTAAAAGGTTATTTTCCTTGGATGCTGTTGGAGCAGGAAGTAGGCACAGTGACTCAGATGAGTTTACTCATAGAAAAAGGCAGGAAGGATATGAGGCCTCACAACAGCGTGTAGATTAAGAGGTTTTGGCACTGAATGCTTCAGTGATGCATTGGAGGTACCTGCCAGAGATAAGCAGCACCATTTGGAAGGAAGTTGGGAGTGGGCTGGAGGTCCCTCAGCATGAAAATGAAGTCCAGAGTCTCTTTTATTTTGTTATTATTAACTTAATTTAATTTTTGTGGTGCAGGGGATGGAACCCATGGTCTCAAATATGCTAGGCACTCTACCACTGAGCTACACCCCAGCCCTTAGACTATCTTTTAGGTGTTTTTGATTTTGATGATTTGTAACCTCTAGGCTTAATGTGGCCTGGAGAATGTGCATTATGTTAAGATTACCTTAAGGCTGTGATTACGTCCCACATCTCTATGTTTCTCGAATCAACCAAGTGGAGCCATGTTACTATCTTCACAAATGAACCACACACATGGGATATTGCCCCATAATGTAAAAGCCTGGTGGCAGACACTGTGTGACACTGGAGTTGTGTTATTTATTTATTTCAGAGAGAGAGGAAGAGAGAATCAATTTTATTTTGTTTTTTCATCTGGTGTTTGTTTTTCCAACACTAATTGTGTAAGTGGTGCTGAGGTTTGAACCCCTGTCCTTGTGTATGCCAGGCAAGCACTCTACCACTGAGCCACCACTCCAGTCCAGGTTCTGTTATTTTTTTTTTTTCTTTAAGAGAGAGAGACAGGGGCTGGAGCCGTGGCTCAGCAGTTTCAGCGCTTGCCTGGCAAGCACGAGGACCCAGGTTCAAACCCCAGCACCACGTACACAACTGAGTGTTGAGCAACTAAGTCCATGTGGAAAACTAAATAAAGTTGTTTCTTTCTCTGTCTCTCTCACTGTCCCTCTTTCTTTAAAAAAAAAAAAGAGAGAGAGAGACAGTGAGAGATAGAGAGAGAATCAATTTTATTTCGTTTTCATGTGGCCTTCATTGCTCTGAAGCTTTGTTGTGTACGTGGTGCTGGGGTTCGAAGTCACGTACTTGTGCATGCCAGGCAAGCACCGTAATAGCTGAGCCACTGCTCCAGGCCCCCGGGTTCTGTTATTTTTACATTTGTGTAGAACCTAGTAAATGAGATTAACATAGAAGTGATAGCTTTTTTTCTTCTTCTTTTCTTTCCCCTAGTATTTGGGATTGTACCCAGGACCTTATGCAAACACTTTACCACTGAGATACAACCTCCTTTACACCTTGACTAAAGACTATAATCGGGACTGATTTGAAGAGATGAATCTTAATTAAAAACAGTTCACTAGGGAGATTATGTGACTCAGTTCTTTGGAATAATGAAATTCAAAGATAGCTGCTTTTCATATAGATTCTTAGAACCTTAGGCTTTAGTGAAATGCAGAGCAGTAACGGTTATCATGGGGCCCTGCACATGTGATGCGAGATATCACTGAGCTACATTCCCAGCCCCTTGATGAATATTTTAAAAAACATTTTTAACATTTTTTAAGAGAGAGAGGGACTGTGGAAGAGAGAAAAGGAATAAATTTTATTTAGTTTTTCATGTGGCTTTTGTTACTCCAACACTTCCTTGTGTATGCAGTGGTGGGGTTTGAACCCATGTCCTTGCGTGTGCCAGGCAAGTGCAGTAACCGCTGAGCCACTGCTCAGCCCCTGAATATGTTCTTGAGTATACAAACTCCCTAAAAGTGAGTGTGAACTTTTTCCTGTAGAAAGTATTTGTAGTTCTATCAAATTCTCAAAGGGTTTGTGACCTCTCCCCCAAATTAAAAAGTATGGTGTACTTTAGGAGAAATGCTCTGGGTCAAATAGCTACCAACATCTGACCTCTGTCCTGTTGCTATTCATGTGTAGATTTTTTTTTTTAAAGAGACAGTGGGAGAGAGAAAGAATCAGTTTTATTTAGTTTTTCATCTAGCTTTCATTACTCTGACACATAGTTGTGTATGTGGTGCTGGGTTATGCACCCGGGTCCTCGTGCATGTCAGGGGAGTGCTCCAACTGTTGAGCCACCGCTCCAGCCCTCAAGTGTAGATTTTTTTTTTTTTTTTAGGAGAGAGGGACAGTGAGGGAGACAGAGAAAGAGAGAAACAACTTTATTTAGTTTTTCACATGGCCTTCATTGCTCCAACACTTAGTTGTGTACGTGGTGCTGGGGTTTGAACCCGGGTTCTTGTGCTTGCCAGGCAAGCGCTGAAAACGGCCAGCCACTGCTCCAGCCCTCAAGTGTAGATTTTTACTTTAAAAAGCAATGATAAGAGAGCCCACATGGTGGCGCATGCCTGTAATCCCAGCAATTTGGGAGGCTGAGGCAGGAGGATTACAAATTCAAAGCCAGCTTGGGGAGTAGGGGGCTGGAGCAGTGGCTCAGCAAGTAGGGCTTTTGCCCAGCATGTACAAGTACACAGGTTCAAACCCCAACACCCACTTACACAACTGTGTGTCAGAGCAACAAAAGCCATGTGAAAAACTCAATAAAAATTGATTCTCTTTGTCTCTTTCTGTCACTGTCCTTCTCTCTTAAAAATAGAAAAAAGCCAGCTTCCGCAGTTTAGCAAGGCTCTAAGCAACTCAGTGAGACCCTGCCCCTAAATAAATAAAGGCAGGCAGGCTGAGGATGTGTCTCAGTGGTTAAACACCCCTGGATTCAATCCCCAGCGCGCACACACACACACATACACACACACACACAATTAATGACAAGAGAAAAAGAAGAAAGAAAATAATGATTAGAAAGACCACAACTACCACTGCCTCCATACTTAATCTGAGGAGCAAGGTTACCAAACTGACATTCATGCTGTCATATGTGTGAAGAACATGGGTTTTGCACCCAGATGGATTAGGGTGTTTAATCATTAGATGATCCCGATCTAGGAACTTTATTTGGTTCAATCTATTTTCTCTTCTTTAAAATAAGAATCCTGCCTCATGTGTTGCTGTGAGGAGTAGAAAGAATGCATCTGACTTCCTTGGAATTCCCTCTTTACTCTGGTGACCCTCTGATTTAGGATGTAAATAGGTTTTGGTTGGGGTTCATTTATGAAGAACTGAATGTAGTCAAGCTGGTTTAAGCAGAAAAGGAGTCACAGTTTGGAGGCCTGAAGAAACAGATTCTAGGCCAAGTGCTCAGAACTGAATCTCCAAGCCAGGCTGCCGTCGGGCCACCACAGAAGTCCTGCATGTTCTATTTTCAGGAAGCCATTTGTTGAGTTGGGAAGCTGCCACACAGTTGTTCGCCATGGTCATCCCACCACTGATCCAGTCAGGAGCCACCAGGAGTGGAAACTGGCCTCTGCCAGTCAGCCACAGCTGCCGCAGCCTCCCCTGCCTCTAGATGGCAGAGTGAGTGCCAAGTGCTGCAGAGAAAACTCTTGGTTCCTTGACCTTTTTAAAAATAGAAGCAGAAGAGAGAGAGAGGAAAAGGGCTCCTACCTCATCATCTGATTTGAGGAACCTAAATCACATTTAGAGCTCTGCTACAAGGCAGTCTGGAGGATAGAAGATTTTCTTTCTCTTTCTTCCTTTTTTTTTTCTTTAATTTTTCATTCCCTCCAGTAGAACAAAGCACACCAGAGAGTAGTGTGGCTGAGAGTGGGTGGCACACACCTGTAATCCCAGTGACTGGGGAGGTCTACACAGGCAAGTTCAAGGCTGGTTTTGGCAATTTAGCCAGACCCTGTTTCAAAAATAAAAAGGACTGGGGATGTAGCTCAGTGGGAAAAGGGACCCTGGATTCAATCCCAAGTACTGGAAAAAAGAGAGATTATCATGGATATTGAGTGTTAATACACTTTAGTACACAAATACACTTTAGTACCTTTGCTAAAGTATTACTTTTCATTATTTTTAAATTGTAAAAGTAATGCAGAAATATATTCTCTTTGTGGAAGATAAGAACAAAACAAGTCTGGAGAATATAAAAGGAATGTCCCCCTTAAATCCTTCAGTTCCCACGTTGCTAACTGGAGGAAATCACTGACAGTAATTTACTGGTTACTTGGCCAGTCTTTTGTTTGTGCATGTATATAAATATACACACACAATATACATCTAAGAATTTTTAAAAACAAATACAACAATGTTAGTCCATAACTGTACTTAGAAATTTTTCCATGTCGGAGGATAACGATCAAACAGTTGTTAGGAAACTTTCTGTAAAAGTCCAGATAGTAAGTATTTTAAGCTCTGAAGACCACATATAGTCTCTGTGACATTTTTCTGTGTACACCCACTCACACACATACCCCCCATATGTGTGTGTGTATATATAATATGTTTTATATATCTGCGTATATATATAATATCTGTATATTAACCATTTAAAACTATGAAAAAGGGGCTGGAGCGATGGCTCGGCGGTTATAGCACTTGCCTGGCAGGCACAAGTACCCGGGTTCAAACCCCAGCACCTACGTACACAGCTAAGCGTCAGAGCAACAAAAGCCATGTGAAAAACTCAATAAAAATTGACTCTCTGGGGGCTGGAGCGGTGGCTCAGCGGTTTTGGCGCTTGCCTGGCAAGCACGAGGACCCGGGTTCAAACCCCAGCACCACGTACACAACTAAGTGTTGAAGCAACAAAGGCCATGTGAAAAACTCAATAAAGTTGATTCTCTCTTTCTCTGTCTCTCTCACTGTCCCTCTCTCTTTAAAAAAAAAATTGACTCTCTCTCTCTCTCTCACTGTCCTTCAATCTTTAAAAAAATAATAATAAAACTATGAAAAATAGGGGCTGGAGCAGTGGCTCAGCAGCTCCAGTGCTTGCCTGGCATAGGTGAGGATGTGGTTTCAAACCCCAGCACCATGTATACAATAAAATGTCAGAGCAATGAAGGCCCCATGAAGAACTAAATAAAATTGATTCTCTCCTCTCTCCTCTCTCTTCCTCTCTCTCACTGTCCCTCTATCTTTACCAAAATAAAAAAAAAGTGTGAAAAATATTCTTAGTTGTGTATCTTACAGTATAAGCCACAGGCCGGATTCCGCCTGTGTACTATAATTTGCTGACCTCTGATCTAACCTCATTCTTTTCATTGACTAGATAGCGTTCCATAGTATGGATAGTCCACAACTTTATTTTGCTATTTTTTGCTGTCATCACTTACATTCTTTATATATTTTTTCTTTACAATTACAGTAGTTTATTTTGCAGCAATGGGGATTGAACCCAGAGGTGCTTTACCACTGAACTACACCCCAGCCCTTTTTATTTCTTATTTTGAGACAGGATATCACTAAGTTACCCAGGCTGGCATAGAACTAGTGATCCTCCTGCCTCAGCCTCCTGAGCTGCAGGTATTATTGGCATGTGTCACCACACCTGGCCAATTGCAGTGTTTTAGGAAAAAACACTAGCATATGTTTCTCAGCACACGTGTGTGGAAACTGCTGTAGTGGGTCTCAGAAATGGAATTTCTTGGTCAAAAGGTACCTTCGGGCTAAAGTTTCAAATACAGTGTCTTTGAAAATATTCAAGAAATCATTGTCAAGATTAATGCTCCTCCTGATTTCTCCTAGTAGTTTTGTAGTTTCAGGTCTTACATTCAGGTCTTTCAGCTATTTTTAGCTGATGGTTGTATATGGTGTGTAGATAAGAATCCAGATTCATTTTGTGCATGTGGATGGCCTGTTTTCCTGACACCCTTTGCTAAAGAGACTGTCCATTCCCTATTGTGTATTTTTGGTGCACTTGTTGAAGATCAGTTGACTGTATATATATGGGTTTATAACTCATCTCTCAATTCTGTTTCTTTGTTTATGTCTGTCTTTATGCCAGCATTCTGAAATTTTAATTACTGTCACTTTGTAATATATTTTGAAATCAGGAAATGTGATGTCACCAGCATTGTACTTTGTTCTCAAGATTGTTTTGATTATTTAGAGTCTTTTGTGGTTTTATATGAATTTGGTTTTTTTTTTCTATTTATGTGAAAATGCCACTGGGATTGATAGCATTAATCCTATAGATCACTTTGGGTAGTATGGATGTTTTTGATACAGACATTTTTGTTTTTTATTTATTTTTTAATTTAAAAAAGTTTTTAAAGAGGGGACAGAAAGAGAGAATCAATTTTATCTAGTTTTTCATGTGACACTTCGTTACATACGTGGTGCTGGGATTCAAACCTGTGTCTTCATGCTTGCTGGGCATTCACTGTAACCGCAGAGCCACTGCTCCGGCCCCTGGGTTCTATTTTAAATGGGGATGTTTTCCTTTTGGGATAGTTTCTGGTTATTTTTCCATTACTATAACAAACACCTCATATCAGTCAACATAAAAAGAGGAAATATTGCCAGGCACAGTGGTGCATGCTTATAATCCTAGTGAGTGGGAAGCTGAGCAGGTGGATTGCAAGTTTGAGCCCAGCCTCAGCAAATTAATGAGTCCCTCAGCAACTTAGTGAGACCCTGTCTCAAAACAAAAAGTGAAAAAAGGGGTTGGGGTTGTAGCGCAATGGTAAAGTGCCCCTAGGACCAAAGGAGAAGATATATTTTGGCTCACAGTTTTGGTGCCTTCTGTCTGCATTGCTTTTGAACCCATGGCAAAGTAAGTTCATGGTAGAGAAGGCAAAACTGCTTTTCTGGCATTGGGAAGCAATAAGAAAGGGAGAAGGTGTGGGGGGAAGAGACTAGTGTCCCATGATCCTCTTGAAGTATATGCCCCCAGAAACCAAAGTCCTCCCACTAGGCCCCACCTCTTGCAAGTTCTACCACCTTCCAATAGTGCCACAGGCTGGGACCAAATCTTTAACCTGTGGACCTTTGGTGGACAGTACAGATCCAAACTATGGCATTAGTGTACAGAAACACACCTGATTTTTCAATGTTGATTTTATACTCTGAAACATTACTGAATTTTTTTATTCTCATAGTTTTATTTATTTTTTCTTTTTGGGGAGGATGAGGGGACAGGTACCAGGGATTGAACCCAGGGACATTGAACCACTGAGTTTTGTTTTTTTGTTTGTTTGTTTGTTTGTTTTTTAGAGAGAGAGACAGTGAGAAAGAGAGAAAGAGAAAATCAATTTTTAGTTTTAGTTGTGGTTTGTTGTGTATGTGGTGCAGGGGTTTGAACCTGTGTACAAGTGCCATAACCACTGAGCAACTGCTCCAGCTCCACAGTTTTTCACCATTGATGATGTTAGGTGGCTGTGTGCCCCTCTTTTTTTTTTTTTATAAGAAAGAGGAGACAGAGAGAGAAAGAGAGAAGCAATCTTTATTTAGTTTTTCATGTCACTTTCATTCTTCAGACACTTAGTTGTGTACGTGGTGCTGGGGTTTGAACCCGGGTCCTCGAACTTGCCAGGAAAGCACCGAAGCCGCTGAGCCACCTCTCCAGCCCCCCCATTTTTTAAAAATAGGATTTAATTATAAGTCCCCATAAGTTTTTTTTTAAAAGAGAGTCAGAGAGAGAAAAAGAATCAACTTTTATTTAGTTTTTCATCTGGTTTTTGTTGCTCCGACACTTACTTGTGAATGTGTTGCTGAGGTTTGAACCCAGGTCCTCACGCATGCTAGGCAAGTGTGATACCGCTGAGCCACCCTCAAGGCCTCATATGTGCTTTTTATGATGTTGAAGTCAATACTTTATATATCTAGTTGGTTGAGAGTTTTTATTATGAAAAAGTGATGAATTTTGTCCAATGGTCTTTCTGCATCTATTCAGAGGATCATGTGGTTTTTATCTTTCATTCTGTTAATATAGCATATTACATTAACTAGTTTGGGTATGTTGAAATGTCCTTGCAACTCGGGGAGAAATCCTATTTGTTTATGGTATATGATCCTATAAATGCATTGTTGAGGATTTTTGTGTCCATGTTCATCAGGGATGTTGGCCTGTAATTTTCTTTTCTTGTATTGTCTTTGTGTAGCTTTGGTATCGGAATAATGCTCATTTCCAAAAGTGGGTTTGGAACTGTTCTCTTCCCTTTGGTCTTTTGGAAGAATTCGAGAAGGATTGTTGCTACTATTTTTTTTTTAATGTTTTGAGGAATTGACCCTTGAAATCATCTTCCAGAGTCCCAGCTTTTGTTCTGGGGGGAGGTTTTTTAATAACTGATTCAATCTCCTTGCTTGTTATTAGTCTTTGCAGGTTTTCTATCTCTTCATGATTCAGTCTTGATAAGTTGTATGTTTCTAGGAATTTATTCATTTCTTCCAGGATATCCAGTTTACTCTCATATAATTGTTCATTGTAGTCTCTTATGATCTTTTATTTCTGTGGCATCAGTGCTTTAGTTTACTTATATTTAAAATAATGACGATAATTCCCTCTGTGGTTTATATGTGGACGTATGTGTGAGGATTACTAAATAATAATATCTAGCAAATACTAGGTGCGCTTTTTATTTCCTCTCCATTTATAATTTCTTTTGTGACTTAAGTCTGGGTATTTTTTCATTATATTTCTGTTATCCTTTTCTTCTTTACCTTTTTCCTTTAGCGTGTGTGTGTGTGTGTGTGTGTGTGTGGTTCAAGAGGGAGAGTGAGAGAGAATCAATTTTATTTAGTTTCTCATCTGTTTTTTGTTATTCTGACACCTAGTTGTGCATGTGGTGCTAGAGTTCAAATCTGGGTCCTTGCGCATGCCAGGCAAGCACTATACCACTGACCTATCTTTTCAGCCCCTATTGTGTTTTTAATTTTTTTAAATTTTATTTATTTTTATATATGTTAAGAGAGAGGGGGGAACAGTAAGGGAAAGAAAAAGAGAATCAATTTTATTTAATTTTTCATGTGGCTTTCGTTGCTCTGACACTTTGTTGTGTACGTGGAGCTGGGTTTCAAACTTGTGTTCTCATGCATGCTAGCCAAGCACTTTAACTGCTGAGCTACCGCTCCAGCATTTCCATTGTGTTTTTTAAAAGTAAATATGAAGATAGGGAGGGATTTAGAGAGACGGTCAACAATGTAGCATAGTTTTGTTTTGTTTTTTAAAGAGAAAGGGACAGTGAGAGAGAGAGAGAGAGAAAGAAAGGGAGAATCAATTTTATTTCGTTTTTCATGTGGCCTCAGTGCTCCAACGCTGCATTGTGTACGTGGTGCTGGGGTTTGAACTCGCGTCCTTGCGCATGCCAGGCAAGCACCATAACTGCTGAGCCACTGCTCCAGCCCTGTAGCATACTTCTTAGCCCCTGAAAATCCAAATAATTCTTATCCAATCATTTAATTCCCAGAAAAGTCACAATCAAAGCATTTATATTGCTTGTAGGGGTGAAATATGGAAGAATCAAGAGACTGGGGTGTGGGTGATGTGGGGGTAATTCTGTTTAAGAACAAATGCATAGCATGGTGTTACTTTATATGCATTTATGATTGTACAATAACTCAATTCCTTAAAAAAAAAAAAGTAAAGGGGGGCACTGGAGTGGTAGGTCAGCCGTTGCAGCACTTGCTTGCAAGGACATGGATTCCAACCCCAGCACCACAAACACAACCGCAGTGTCAGAGTAATGAAAGCCACATGAAAAAATAAATAAAATTGATTCTTTCTTTCTCTCTCTCACTGTCCCTCTGTTAAAAAAAAAAAGTAAATAGGACTCTGTTGTGAAAATGGTCACACATTTTTGCAGCAGAGACAATATTTCACTGCAACAGCTGTTTAGGCTTAACATATAAGTAACTTTGCAACACCCTTAGGAAATTCAGCACAAATCAGAGTGTTTCAAATTATTTAGGAAACTATAAATGTTAAAAAGTTACCCGCCATCTTTCAACTTATATTAACAAAAGAGCTTTCATATTTTGTATTACCTGCCATAAACCAGTAGCAAATACGAATTTCTCTAAGGAAAGGCACAAATCCTGGTTTTTTAAAAACTCCATTCTTTCCCACCACCCAAACACTAGTTAATTAAATATATATGGGACCGGGGTGTTCAAAAGCCTAAGCTACATATTGGATATAAAATGAGCACATCTAAGCTGATGATATGGTGTGAACTTTCTCTAAAATGTATCTGAGAATGGACTTTGTCTTTCTACCTAATCTAAAAGGCACCACTCAGATATTATAATTACCCTGAACCACAAGTGGGAAACAGATGGCTTTCAGCTGTGGACACAGCCAATTATGTTATAATCATCTCCTTCTTGTCATCCTTCTCACAAATTAAACCTGGCAAATGGTTGGGAACAACTCACAAGTCAGCAGGAACAACAAGAATATGTTGGATACAATTTACCATAGTTTCTTCCTGATATAAGACAGAATGGTACAGGATGAAATTAGGGATGGATCAGGATGACTTTAGGCTACATTTGGTTTCTAAAACTGACAATTTCACCAGGGTTACTGAATGAAACATTTCCACGTTTTTATACTTTTCAACCCCAGAGTGGTCAATGGCATGTTTTTAGGAGGATGTTATAGAATCACAACATATTATCATTAGAAGATACCTCTAATTTCTGTTTATGAATAAGAAGGTGTATGATATTTACTGGTCTTACACCATAAGCAGTGTATCAGCTACTGGGGACAACCCAATGAATTTTTTTTTTTTTTTAAAGAGAGAAGGATAGTGAGAGAGAGAGAGAGAGAATCAATTTTTATTGAGTTTTTCACTTGTCTTTCGTTGCTCCTACACTTAGTTGTATACGTGTGTGCTGGGGTTTGAACCTGTGTACTTGTGCATAGCCGGGCAAGCGCTGTAACTTCCGAGCCATCGCTCCAGCCCAACCCAATGAATCTTGAATTAAGATTCTAAATGCTTCCTGATTTGTATGAACTGTGAAGCAGGGTAGTTTTTAAGTTACAACAAAATACACTCATATAGTAATTTACATTTTTCACTGGGCTGTTCTCATCAACACTGCTGATTTCTATTTTCTAGAGAATGCACATCAAACTAAAATCTACAATAAGTAATGATTCTTGCATAAGTCCTCAAAACCCATAATTTCAGGGCTGGAGCAGTGGCTCGCCAGTTATGGTGCTTACATGGCATGCGTGAGGCCTCCGGTTCGAACCCCAGCCCCACATACACAATGAAGTGTCAGAACAATGAAAGCCACATGAAAAACTAAATAAAAACTGAGTCTCTCTTTGTCACTGTCCCTCTCTCTTTAAAAAAACAAAACAAAAACCACCTATAATTTCAGTTTATTAACCTGATAGAACATTCTAGAATACAACCAGTCCAGAAAATACAACATTTTCCAAAGTCGGACCATCCCAATTAGGATCAAGAAATTCCCAGGATGGTGCTTCAAGTGTAATTTTACAATTCAATTTAGGCTCAGCAGGGGTTTAGATTGCAACAGTAACATCAGGAATCCTGGTTGGTATCATTGGCAAAATGCATTTCCTAGGTGACAAAGTTCCAAGCAAGGTAAAACAAAGACAGTAATTCACTTCATGAAGTTTAGCACATAAAGAATTCCTTCTGGAGAGTCACAGTCTTCTCAAAGGAAGCATGCAGAAACAAAGATCCCACCTGTGCTTAAAATGCTATCCAGGTTTACACTCTAAAATGCTAATTTTGCATTTGTTTTATTTTGTGGTACTAGGGTTTGAACCCTAAAGTGCTTTACTACTGAGCTGCATCCCCAGCCCTTTTTATTTTTTAGTTTGAGACAGGGTCTTCCTAGTTGTTGAGGCTGGCCTTGAACTTGCAATCCTCCTGCCTCAGCCTCTTGAGTATAGAGGATGACAGGCAGCTGCCACTGTGCCTGCTTTGCATTTGATGTTGTGCAAAAAACAAAATAGTTATTAACTTCCATAAGTCAACCTAGTTAGTAACTGAATGAGTTGGGTGTGGTTCCTCCCTTACAAGTGCTTTACATATCAGATATAATAGACACCAATACTGAACAAAAAGTGATCACTATAAACACATGTAATTTAACATTATGAAAGTACTCCAAGAAAACCAGGGGTTATATCAAGTTTGATATGAAGGCATAATTAATACCAAACAGAGGGGACTTGATGGAGAAGAACTTCAAAAGGAGGTATACAACCTGGCAGCTTGGAAAGAATCAAGAAGCCAAGTCATTTGACATTTTGTTGAATTTTCATTAGGAACAAAGTCTCCCTAATGGCATAAAAAATAATTAAATATAAAATTAGGTCCATGTTAACTGTTTTGCCCAGAATAAGATGCTTATGCACATGACATCCTTAACTTTTCTTAAAACTTCATCAGTTTATAATGATGAACCAAAGATCTGGTAATGAAACATTCTGCTTAATTATATAACTAAGAATTGACATAGCTTTTTATTTATTAAGTTCTACCATATCAAACGAGTGTCACTAGACTTTTGACTGTGTCTGACTTAATGAAATGGTAGTTTCTAATGCTTCAAGAGAACACATGGGGGCTGGAGTGGTGGCTCAGCAGTTACCACACTTGCCTGGCATACACGGGGACGAGGTTCAAACCCCAGCACCACGTACACAACAAAGTGTTGGAGCAACAAAAGCCTCATGAAAACTAAATAAAATTGATTCCCTCTTTCTCTCTCACTGCCCCCCCTTAAAAAAAAAGAGAAAACATGGATTAATAATTCAACAAATATAATAAGACGTATTTATATTTAATCATTTATCATCGTACAAATGTTTTATGTATTTTATTTCTACACAGTATATAAATATATTTAACATTGAATTCATATTAAACATGGTTTTGTCGGGCTTTCGTTGTCTTTTTTTTTTTTCCTTCATTTCCTCCAGTACTGGCGATTGAACTCAGGGATATTCTACCACTCAGCTTTACATTCCCAGTGCTTTTTATTTTTTGAGTCGGGGACTCGCTAAGTTGCTCAGGCTGGCCTGATTTCCAGCTCATAATATAGCTTGCTTCCTTCCTTCCTTCTTTCTGAGAGTCAATTTTATGTATTTTTTTCATCTGGTTTTTGTTTTTCTGACACTTAATTGTGTATGTGGGGTTTGAAGCTGGGTCCTTGCACATGCAAGCACCGAGCCACCGCTCCAGTCCCCGTATTACAGTTTGTTTTTTTTTCCCCCAAAGAGAGGAACACCGAGAGAGAGAAAGAGAATCAATTTCATTCAGTTTTTCACATGGCTTTCGTTGTTCTGACACTCCGCTGTGTACCTGGGTGCTGGGGTTTGAATGCATGTCCTCTTGCATGCCAGGCAAGCGCTGTAACCTTTGAGCCATCGCTTCAGCCCCCACCCCCACCTCATAATATAGGTTTGATGACTGGGGTGACATGCTGCTTCATCCTCTCCACACTGATTGAGCGAGCGACTGTCAGTCTCTGGCACTCTGCTCCAGCTTGAGGTACAAGGATGAGTACAATGCAGTCCTTGCCCATGTGCCTCTCACAGTTCACTAATGGAGACGGCGCTTTCATAGGTGATTACTACACAGACCCCATGGAGGGCTAAAAAGGCAGGACCTGAAGTCACACAACCCTGGACTTGGCCAGTTTATCCAATGTCCAACCTCAGCTTCTTTGAAATAACAATGGTACCTGACAGGATTGTGAGAATTAACTGTGAAAACACGAAGTTGCTCAGCATTGCACTGTACTTAGCAAGTACTCAGGAAATGGAAGGTATTACCAAATGTTTTAAATGCATCTTATGTAATTAGGCATGGTTGTTGCTTGCTTCCTTTTGAATGTGGTTAGGTAAACTGGTTTTAATTATAAGCAACTCATGATTGGATAACCATAACAGTTTATAGTGAACTTGTTTACTCTTGATAACAAGAGTAAGAAAAAAGCTCTCTCTTTTCCTGGAAATGGAACCTGCTGTCAATCAAAATCTTGGTCTAGTGAAGAAGTTGCACAGATTTTACGTTATCTTTTAGGAATGAAGCTAACTTTCCCAGGTTCTCCACATTCTTTTAACCCCTTGATATGAAAGAGGAACAGAACACAGAAATATATGGATTTGATAATAGCTAAGAACTGCAATTCCATCTTCAATCCACCTTTGTCTCTGATTAAAATAAATAAACAAATAAATAAATGTTAGTTGTGGCCAGTGTGCCCATAGGCGTGAATGCTGGTTTTTTTTTTTTTTTTTTTTGTACTGGGTATTGAACCCTGGTGCATACTATCACCGAGCTATACCCTCAAGGCTGTTTAGTTTTTATTTTGAGACAGAGCCTCACTAAGTTGCTGGGGCTGGTCTTGAATTTTCGATGCTCCTGCTTTAGCCTTGTGCGTCTCTGGGATTACAAGCATGCACCTCTGTGCTCAGCATGAATGCTGCTTATCAAAACTCACTGAACAATCTTTTGGTTAGTTAAAATATTATTGAGCCCTACTATTTACTAGACACTGTACTAGGCTCTGCGGCTGTAAAGGTAAGCAAACCTTTCATAGGTTTGTGAAGGTCAGGGAAGAATTCATTTAGGTAGGTAACAAAAAATACAACTTGACAGGTGGCTGAGGATATATATATAGCTCAGTGGGAGGGGACTTGTCTATCATGCATGAGGCTGTGGATTCAATCTCCAGTACTGCAAATAATACGTAAATAGAAATAAAAAAAAAAAAACCCTTACCCTTTTGAAGAGCTGGTGTTTTTAATCCTTAATTTCCACACCATCAGCAAGTTCAGGAAACAAAAGCTTTATCAAATCAATTGTATGATTAACTTATAAAAGATGCTAAGTTGATGTAGATTATTTATCCTATCACCAATTGAATTATTTTATTTATTTTACAGTACTGGAGATTGAACCCAGGGGTGCACTACCCCTGAACTACACCCCAACCCTTTTCTTTTTCTTTTCTTTCTTTCTTTTTTTTTTTTTTTTTAAGAGGACAGTGAGAGAGAGAAAGAGAGAAACAACTTTATTTAGTTTTTCATCTGGCCTTCGTTGCTCCAGCACTTAGTTGTGTATGTGGTGCTGGGGTTTGAACTCAGGTCCTCGTGCATAGAGCTGAGCCACCGCTCTAGCCCCTCATTTTTTATTTTGAGACAGAATCTCACTAGATTGCCCAGACTAGCCTCAAACTTGCTATCATCTTGTCTCAGCCTCCAGGGTAGCAGTGATGATGATTATTTTCTTCCTGGTCTTGGGGATTGAATTTAGGGCCTTGGGCATGCTAGGAAAGTATTTTGCCACTGAGCTTCCTTCCAGGCCCTTAATTCTATTTTTAACATTACACATGACCTTTTCTGTTCCAGTGACCATAAGGGCTTTCATGTTATCAGCTGTATTCAAAATATAACTCTTCCCCTCTAGACTGATTTTATCCACTACACACGTGCACGCACACATACACACATACACACATACACAAATGTATACTCAATTTTAGAAGACTATATAAGGACCATAGATAAGCTCTTTGTTTCTTGTCTGGGAGGGAGATCTTGTTCTTCAAAGATATTTCACATCAAAACATGTTTTTGGGGAGTTTGACAGGGAAGGGGTGAATTCAGCACACACTTAAACTGCTTGTCTTGTAGGAAGAATTACAGTATGCTAAACACTGTAGAAAGTGGTATTTTCATATTTTCTCAGAAACTTATTATTTCTCCCAAAGCACCTGGAAGAAAGAAAATTATTATAGAGTATCTTGCCATTTTAACTTTCACTAGAAAATTTATGAGATTATTCACAGTCATTTGTTTCAGACTTAAATAAAAGCTTAATTAAGAAAAAAAAAAAAGACAGTACTTGCTTCACAGCACATATACTAGAATTGGAAGAAGATAGAGAAGATTAGCATGGCCCCTGAGCAAGGATGTCATGCAAATTGATATTAAAAGACAAACAAGATGATTCTGTAGCTATTATAAGTGGAATATGTTCAGATGGATTGGGTGGTCTTCAGTGATTTCCTACAGAATGACCATTTCTTCCCTTTTACATTTTTCTCAGGCAATCAGTGAATGATGTATTCATCAAATTTAAGAGAGGTTCCAGGCAGAATCTCTCTCTTGATGAGGCAGATAATTGATCGGTGCTCAAATCTTTTGGATTACAGCGGGTCAAAGGAGACCATAGCAAGAAGCTTGGCTAATGTTATACTGATATTCATCATGAAAAATGAACTCATATACAGAATTATTTGATGCAAAATAAACAAACTACTTTCCTGCAGCCATATCACCAGATCAAAATGTCCTATTTTGGCAAAAAAAGGAAGGAGCACAATGAGGATTTACCGTAAGAGCAGGAAACTATTAGCTTGTTGCTCCCGATGTTATCTTTCAGCAGATCTTTTCTGTTAGGATTAAACAAAAATCAAAATGGCTATCGAAACTAACCAGAATGGGATGGGGTTGTTTCTCAGTGGTGGAACTGGAGCCTAGCCTGGCTTGAAGCACTGGGTCTAATCCCCAACACCGATGAGCTCTGTGATCTGAGCCATTGATTATTAAATTAGCTGGAAGCTAAAGAATTTGCTATTCTTTCAATAAGGGCATATACTAGTTTTGTGATTTATTTTATAATACACCCTAATCAAAGGAGTAGTCAAGTAAAGTAACAAGAACATCATATCACATTTATTAAACTCTTATTGTCAGCCAAGCACTGTGCTAGGTGTAAGAAAAGAGATGAAAAAATGAAAGAAATAAAGAGAAGAGAGTGGCGGCTCAACAGTAACACGGGTTTATTCCGGAGAAACCTGCGGGGGGGGGGCAATTTCTTACACTAGGTGCTTACATGCGCTGTTTTGTGTAATTCTTACAATAAACAGAATGGTATATTCAAGTGTTTTCTCTCTAGATCACAGTAAGATAGAAATCACCTGGAATAAAAAATGTATACAGTGCAAGTGACCACAGTTTAAATTAATTTGGTATCTATGTTGAGTCCGTGGAGACATAAAAAAAGGATAATAATATCTACAACTAAGAAAATAGAAAATACAGGAAACTACAAATACAGGAAGTTAGGGAAATGGAGGAGAGTGGAAATAGGAAAGAAAATTATAGTCATTGATTGCTGTGTCGGATCAAGTGTTCAACAGCGTTGCTGAACCAGGGTCCTCAGCCGGCTGCCCGGAAAACACTCATCCCTGAGGGGAGAATTCTGCAAAAGAGAAAGAGTTTAATTCAGGAGGCGCCAGAGTGGGGGAGGGGGCAATCCCTGGAGTCAAATGAGCCTCCTGAGGATGGGGTTAGTGCTATTTATGGGATGGAAAAAACCCGGTGGTCAGAGGTGTGGGGTGAGGTGATGGGAGGTAAGAAAATGTGGGAAGGAACAGTGGTCTGTGTGTGTGTAGTCAAGCTTCATGGCTCTTCAGAGGTTGCATGTTCAGAAAAATGGCGACTGGCATGACCTGAGAGTGGAGTGTTCGTCCCTGTGATGTCTAAAGGACATCCATCAGACACTTTCTGCACGTCCAGGTGGGGAGGTAGCGGTTTCAACCAGTTTGAGCCAGACAAGGCTTCTTCCTCAAAATTCTTAACAAAAAGCTTAAAACAGTCGTTACCATGGTGACCATGCATCAGAGGTGTTATCTATAGTAAAGCTAGCAGGGGTCCATTCAGGTTTTTGCTGCCTGAGTTTCGAAAGAAAAAAAAAATGTGCTTTTTGCTTTTTAAATTTTAACTAGGAAGGGAGAATGACTCAGATTCTTACAAGAGCAAAAATTGTAGATTTCGTTATGGGGACTCAGATTCAATAGGAAAAGAGCTTTCTTTCTATACTCTAACAATATTCTCAGTGTTTCACTTCTGACACCAGACTGGAGAGTTTCTCCTACACGGAGCAATTCTCCAATTCTCAATGGACATCAACTGGTTGTCATATTGAATTCTGACCCTGTCTATCTGGAGATAGCACAGACCCCACAGGTTAAGAGCTCAGTCCCACAAGGCTCCCCACCCCCTCAACCTCCACTTCAGATGCCAGCCGCACAGGCTGTAACCTGTGCTTATGTGACCAGGTTACAAATCAGAGGTTTCCATGACTACCCTTCAGGTTCTATAGTTTACTAAAATAGCTTGGAGTCATCAGAAAAACAGTTTACTTACAAGATTACTGGTTTGTTACAGAGGACAGAATTTAGGGAACAGAGAGCAGGGAGAGACCCCACAGTAAGATATGTTGGAAATGGTGCAGAGCTTCAGTCCAAACTCCCAGTATCTCCACGTGTTCGGCACCCTGAAAATGCTAGGGTTTATATGGGTGCAGGACTGAGTCCTTGGCCCTTGGAGTTGAAGTCACTCTGCAGGGTCTAACCCTCCCCGCAGAGGTGGGGGTTGGTGCGTTGAGCAGGCTGAGGCCAGGATTTATAATTAGCGCTGGACATCTGCGTTTGACTTTGGGGCGCGAGTACATGGGTGTGCCTAGAGAGGGGCACGTAATCTCGGTTGCAGGAGGTGGGTTCGGTAGCTGGAAATAACCAGTGCGGAGTCCGGAGTGCGCTTTGGAGGTCGCAGCTGTGGCGCGCGGTGCCACCGGACCGGGCGCCGCCGGCTGAAGCCGCAGTGGGGGCGGGGCGGGGTCATCAGCTTTGATCCGAGCTCTGTTCGCCACGTGTGCGGTGCCGGCTAAGGCTCGGCGAAGCAGCTTTCTTCTCCTTTCTCTTCTCATTGCCTCCTTCTCCTTCTTCTTATTCTGTATCCTCAGCCATTCTTTTTTATTTTGTGACACGTTGTCTATAATTCGCCTCGGATGTCCTTAGACTTGCTGTCCTTCTGCCCCAGCTCCTGAGTAGCTGGGATTATATGCAGGCCCCGCTGGGCTGCCTGGCAGCGAGGAGCGCAGTTTTCTTATGTAACTAGACCGGGGACCCCAGACCTGGGCAAGGTGAACCCCCAGTG
>PVKS010025600.1:6760-29766 GCA_004027875.1 Aplodontia rufa | reverse complement strand
GGCATTCACTTCTTGAGTAGTCCCTTCCTACAAAGTGTGGAGAATATAATACTGGAACACTGGATTGGTCTCTTGGATTACTCTAGGGAAAGCCAGCAGCAATGCCATGAGGGCCTTCAAATAGCTCTGTGAAGAGACTCACATGGAGAAGAACCAAGATCTCCTATCCACCCACACCAACATGCCACCAATTAGCAGCCACACTGGAAGAAGACCCACCAGTCTGAGGTTAATATGTATGATACTAGGTAACATAGCAGTGTGATTTTTTTTTTTTTTTTTGGTACTAGGGATTGAACCAAGGGGTGCTTAACCACTGAGCCACATCCTCAAGCTTTTTTATTTTTCACTTTGAGATAGGGTCTCCTTAAGTTGCTTAGGGTCTCACTAAAGAGCCACATCCTCAAGCTTTTTTATTTTTCACTTTGAGATAGGGTCTCCTTAAGTTGCTTAGGGTCTCACTAAGTTGCTGAGACTGGATTTGAACTTGCAATCCTTCTACCTTAACCTCCCAAATCACTGGGATTACAGGTGTGCACCCACCACACCCTGGTACCGTGATCTCTTGAGAGACCCTGAGCCAAACTGCTCCCAAATTCCTGATTCTCAGAAACTGTGAGAAACAATATTTATTGTTGTCTTAAACACTAACTTTTGAGGTAATATGTTACACAGCAACAGTAATACAGCCACTCTCTAAAACTGCAAAAAGTTGAGACTTGGGGCTGGAGTGGTGGCTCAGCAGTTACAGCGCTTGCCTGGCAGGAAGATGCTGGTTCGAACCCCAGCACTATGTACACAACGAAGTGTCAGAGCAACAAAAGCCACATGAAAAACTAACTCCATTAAGGGGCTGGAGGCATAACTCAGTGGTAGAACACTTGCCTAACGTGCACGAGGCCCCAGGTTCAATTACCAGCACCACAAAAAAAAAAAAAAAAAAAACCAAAAAAAAAAAAAACCCTCCATTAAGGCATTAGGCCTTAGACATAGTGCCCAAATTTGCTGCATCTGTGGGCCATTCCCTTTGTTTGAGGTTCTTTTCTTCCACCACGTATCCATTTATAAACTACTCTCCATGCCTGCCTACCTAAGCATACTACTTCATCTACAATCCACCAATGTCCTCTTTTTTCAAAGACTTTCTGACATATAACCTTCTAACCAAAGTCTTTTCTCAGCACAAGAGGAAAACATTCCTTAGGTCAATCAGTTTCAAATACCAACCCAAGCATATATTTCTTACATATATTTTTATATTTACAGAATCTATACACACACACACATCTATATTGACTTCTTGGTTATTGCTTTGGTACTGGAGATTGAACCCAGGAGCACTTTACCACCAAGCTACAACCCCAGGCCTTCTAAGTTGCTGAGGCTGGCCTCAAGCTTGCCTTCCTTCTGCCTCAGTCTCCCAAGTCACTAGGATTACAAGTATGAACGAGTCCACCCAGTTCATATTGACTTTATATTCAAAAAATATTTACTGAACATTTACTATATCCCAAAATGAGCCTGGGAGTTTCAGGCCAGCCTGAGAGAGGTGTGTGTGTGTGTGTTTGTTTTTAGAAAGCATCTTGCTATGCAGCCAAGGCTGGGCTTAAACTCAAGACTGTCCAGACTCAGCCTCCCTGAGAATAGCTGGTTATAAGCATGTACCACGACATACAATTCCGACTGAGCAATGTATTGAGGCCCTGTTGCTTAAAAAAAAAAAGAAAAAGAAAAAGAAAAACATCCCTGCTTTTGGGAAGCTTAGTATATGTCTGGGTTTTTTGTTTTCCTTATTTTTTATTTTGAGACAGGGTTTCACTAAATTGCTGAGGCTGGCCTCGAACTTGTGATCCTCCTGCCTCAACTTCCCAAGTCACAGGGATTATAAGCATGTGCTACTAAGCCTGGCTCAGTATACGTTCTTGCCATAGTGTTCTAAGTATAATACAAAAATATTTGTTAATACAATTTCAAAATTCTAATTTCCCCCTCATAATTAGCCATTGGCTACAAAAACTCTTTGGTACACATATTTAAGTAGCATTTACAAGAGAAGTCTTTATCTGTTTAACAAACTTTGTGAAGTGCCCCATTTAGAATCTATATATCAATGTCCTCCACTTCCAATATACGTGCCTACAATTCACAATTTTTAGGAAATAACACATTTATAGATATAAAGTACCAGAAAAGACAACCTTTATTATACATGCCTTAGTGATTTTAAAACAACTATAATTTTTTTTTTTAAAGAGAGACAATTTTTTTTTCCCATCTGGTTTTTGTTTCTCCAACACTTAGTTGTGTATGTGGTGCTGGGGATTGAACCCAGGTCCTCATGCATTCCAGTCAAGCGCTCTACCACTGAACCACCTCTCCAGCCCCTATAAAACATTTATTTTGAAAAGTATATTTTACATCTCTAAGATACTAAATAATTCCCACGTAATCAATAAAAACTAGAAAAGTAAAAAACAAATCAAAAGGAGACCAATAGAGGAAAGAGACCAGGAAGTGGGAGGAGGTGAAGAAGGGGATAAGTGCTGGGGAGGGATACTGGCTAAATTATACTGGTATATTGTGTGCATGTCTAAATATGTAACAACAAATCTCATTATTATGTACAACTATAATGCACCAATAAAATAACATGGAAAAGGAAACAAAAATAAATGCTTGACAGGATGGGAAGGAAAAGGAACACTTACACTGTTGGTGGGATTATAAATTAGTACAACCCTTATGGAAATCAGTATGGCGGCTCCTCCAAAGACTAGGAATGACCCAGCTACATCACTTCTCGGTATTTACCCTGAAGAATTAAAGTCATCTTAGTACAATACATTCATACCCATGTTCACAGTGGCACAATTCACAATAGCCAAACTATGGAACCAGCTTAGCTGTCCATCAATAGACAAATGGATAAAGAAAATGCGATATATAACACAAAGGAGTTTCATTCAGCCATAAAGAAAAATGAAAATATGGCACTTGCAGGAAAATGGACGGACCTAGAGACCATCATGTTAAGTGAAGTCAAACTCAGAAGGTTAAGGGTCCTGTGTTTTCTCATATGCAGAAGCTAGAGAGGAAAAAAGGAAAAAGAAGGTATGTGAGGGAGGGGATGTCTCCTAAAAATCAAAGGGAGATCAGTACAGGAAAGGTATCAAAAGGAGAATAGGAAGGAGGGAGAGAAGAGGGAAATGCTGAGGAGTGACACCGGCCAAATTATATTGTTATACTGTGTTCATGTACAAATATGTAATAACAAATTCCATCAATTATGTATGACTATGATGCACCAATAAAAAATGTGGAAAAAATATTTGTTTTGCAGAAAATATCTGCAATAGATGTAGTAAAATGATACTAGTACACAGACAGAACTTTCTAACCTCTTTTATATTTATTTCCACAAAGAACTGTTAAAAGGAACAACACCAAGCACAGAGGTGCCTACAATTCCAGAGACGAGGGAGGCTGAGATAGGAGGATCACAAGTTCAAGGCCAGCTTGGGCAACTTACCAAGTACCTGCCTCAATACAAAATTTTAAAAAAGGCAAGGACTGGGGATGTAGCTCAGTGCTAAAATGCTTGCCCAGCTTGTGTGAGACCCTAAACTTTTAGGTCAGAGATTCAAGTCCTGGCTATCACTGTGTAATGCTGGTTGAATTATTTACTCCAAGTTTATTTCTCTATCCTAAAATAGAGGTAAAAATCAACTTTATGGGATTTTTTTAAGAATTAAAAGCTTAGTCTACTACGTGTTACAGTAGGGACCAAGAAATTTTGGTTTCCTATCCCTTTCCCCAGACTTAAAACTGCTATCAGATTTGTCAAGAACCTTTCCAAGCTCAGTTACATTTATTTGGAATATTCTTTATCTCCGTCATCTGAGTTGAGTCAGTCCAAACTCATCTTATCTATGAAGCTTTCCCATATGTCCAAAGGAAAAGTTCCCTTGAGTTTCTCCAATTCTGGGTTTGCATCTAGACTTTATTTCAGTTTGTTAAAATCACGTCACTTTCTGGCTCTCCCATTAAACTGTGAGCTCTTCATAAGCACGGTTCATTTCTCCCCTATTTTGATAATCCTAGCTTAGAAAAACACCTGGCATATTACAGGACTAAAACAAAAGTTTGCAGAACAAATAAATGAAAGCATTATTTAAGAAGTACCCATAAAGGGCTGGAGGGGTGGCTCAGCGATATTGCACTTCCCTGGCATGTCCAAGGATCCGGGTTCAAACCCCACCACCACATACATAACTAACTGTTGGAGCAACAAAAACCAGATGAAAAACTAAATACAGTCGATTCTCTCTTAAAAAAAAGAAAAAAAAAAAAAAAAGTACCCATAATTACTACTGGGTGACCCAAACTTTATGGTTTTCCCCTTTATGGACTGAGATTCTTTTTTATACTGTTCTAATCCCTCCCTCACAGTATTTGGCAGAGTTCTAAAGACATGGAAACTCTACAATAAATATTTTTGGATGATGGGATACATATAACATCTCTCATGATTTAACTAAATAAAAAACAACCTAAGTCGGTATGGTGGCAATGCCTGTAACATTTGCAACTCAGGAGGCCGTAACAGGAGGGACCCAAATTCAACGCCAGCTCAGCAACTTACCAAAACCATGTCTCAAATTAAAAAAATAAAAAGGGCCAGGGATGTAGCTCAGTGGTAGAATACCCCTGAGTTCAATCCCCAATACCAAAAATAAATAAAGAAATAAAAGTATCCCACTGGATGTGACTTTGGGAAGCCCTTCTAAAGAGGGGCTCTTGGGCTGAGCGGTGGCTAGGTGGTTACAGTGCTTGCCTGGCATGCACCAGTACACGGGTTCAAACCCCAGCACCATGTACACAAATAAAAATAAAAAAATAAAGAGGGGCTCTTTACAGGGGAATGATATTGGCCAAATTATATTGTTACACTGTGTACACATATGAATATGTAACAACCAACCCCACCATTATGTACAACTATAAAGCACCAATAAAAAAAATTTAGCTGGGTGTGGTGGCACACATGCCTGTAATCCCAGGGGCTCAGAAGGCTGAGGCAGGAGAATCACAAGTTCAAAGCCAACCTCAGCAACTTTAGCAAGGCCCTAAACAACTTAGTGAGACCCTGTCTCAAAATAAAATATTTTTTAAAAAAGGACTGGGGGTGTGGCTCAGTGGTTTAAATTATTATTATTATTTTTGTTACTGGTTCAATACCCAGTACCAAAAATAATAATTTAAAAAATAATAACAAATAAACAGGGGCTCTTCTTTAACAGTACTGCCAAAGAACCAAAAGGGGCTGGAGCAGTGGCTCAGCAGTTACAAAGCGTGCCTGGCATGCACAAGGACCCAGGTTCGAACCACAGCACCATGTACACAATGAAGTGTCAGAGAAACAAAAGCCACATGAAAAACTAAATAAAATTCTTTTTCTCTCTCACTGTCCCTCTCTTAAAAAAAAAAAAAACTGAAGCAAAGCAAACAAATGCTAGAACTAGACTCACGCTTTCCTTATCTATTTGTCTGTTTTGTTGTTATTGTTTGGTTGGGTTGTGGAGAAGAGGTTACTGGGGATTGAGCACAGAGGAATTTTACCACTGAGTTACATTCCCAGTCTTTTTTACTTTTTATTTTTAGACAGGGTCTAGTTAAGTTGCTGGAGGGGTCTCCCTAAGTTGCTGAGGTTGGCCTTGAACTCGAGATCCTCTTGCCTCAGCTGGGATTACCAGGATGCACCACCACACCACCAGCTTCTTGTCTGTTTTTTTGCTTTTGTTTGGGATGGGGTCTTTTTTGTTTTGTACCAAGGATTGAACCCAAAGGGGCTTAACAACTGAGTCACAACCCTAGCTTTTTTAAAATATATTTTACTTTAAGATAGGGTCTCCTTAAATTGCTCAGGGCCTCACTAAATTATTGAGGCTGGTTTCGAACTTGCGATCCTCCCACCTTAGCCTCCCAAGTCACTGGGATTACAGGAGCGCAACATCAGGCCCCACATGCCTGTTTTTTGAAGAAAGCAGTTATGAGTTTGCTTCTTTCTGACTTATTTTAAAAACTAAATTGCAGGGCTGGAGCGGTGGCTCAGCAGTTACAGTTATAGTAGGTGGCTCAGCAGTTACAGTGCTTGCCTGGCATGTGCGAGGACACGGGTTCAAACCCCAGCACCACAGTACACAACAAAGTGTCAAAGCCAAATGAAAAACTAAATAAAAACTGATTCTTTCTCTCTCACTGTCCCTCTCTCTTAAAAAAAAAAAAAAGAAAGAAAGAAAGAAAGAAAGAAAAGAGCCTATCATGAAGTTCTTTGATTTGCTATGAAAAATGCAAACATCATTAGGCAAAATTCAAATTAAAAAACTTTTAGCCAAAGGTTCCCCACCCTGCAGTCACCGGGCTGTGGGCCAGCTGGCTGTAACACCTCATCTCTGGGATGCAGTCGCTTTTCAATAATAAAATAGCGTAAGTGGGAAAACAGGATTTTTGGGGGCAGAGGAGGATCTTCTAAAATAAAACACTTAAGTTAAACTTCTTACCCAAAATAAATCGTATGTTACAGGTTTTGGTGGCATGTAAGATAGATCTTGAAAGACTTCAAAAACTGGCAACCTGGGGACATTCCAGACATCTTATGGGTTTAAAACTATGTCAAAACACATGAAGTGTAGGTGTAATTTCATTATTATATTTAAGAGATGTATTTCACATTCCTGTATACACACACTTCATGCCAAGGACAGGCTAGCAAGCTGTAAACTGTCCACCCAACTACCCTTTAATTATATGCCACTTACAGGGAAAAAACGAGGGAAATCCTAACAAGGCCTATTTGGGCTAGTGCTTAAATACACCCTGGGCCTATCAGTCTTTCTCATCATCACAACAGCAAACATTTCTTGGGTCCTTACTCTGTGATAAACATGAGGACAAACGTTTCATGTGAATTCTTCCATCTAATACTTGGCACAACCTTTAGGTGATAGGTATTATTATCCTCATATTGTAGATGAGAAAACTGAGGATCAAGATTACAGAGCTAGTAAATGGCAGGTTTGGGAGTCCGAATTGTAAGCTCCAGCCTTAGCCACTATAGTCACTTTCTCATGGTAAGGGCTGATCCAAGTGTCCTAACAGGCAAACATTCTAAAGACAAGACACGTTCTTCTTGGCGGCCAAGTTTCAAATCTGCATGAGCTCTGTAGACCTGGTAGCATTCAGGCTGCTTGCTACATGGGCTTCAAGTCCAGGTGAGCCTCCCCGCCTAGGAAGCCTGAGGATCTGCACGAGATCCGGGAGAAAGCGCCCAACACCCTGTCGCTGCAGTTAAAACACACCCTGGGCACCGCCAGGGCGGGAACCTCCGCGCCGCGCCACCCAGAGCAGCACAGCCCGACCAGACCGTGCACAGGTGCACGGCCGCGCCCGACTGCCCCGGCCCGACGACTCTGCCTCGGCGACCCCAGCCCCGAGGGAAGGGGAGGAGGGCGGCGGGAAGAAAGGAACGCGGGGTGGGGGCGGGGGTCCCCGCGGACGCTGCGCTGCGCGTAGGGTCGCGCGGAGAAAGGATGCTCGCGGCGGGGCGGGGCCGCGGTGGGGGAGGGGGTCCCTGCCCGCACTCTCACTCACCGCGGCGCTCTCCTCCCGGCCCGGGCTCCGCGGCTCGCCTCGCTCGGGCGCCAGCTACCCGGGTCTCCTCCCGAGGCTCAACGTCCAGTCAGGGTGCGTGGAGCCGGGAGTCAGCGCAAGCTGAGGGCGTGTGGCGAGAAGAACCGAAGGGGTGGGGAGGGTGGGACGGTCGCGCCCGCCGCCGCCGCCGCCTAAGCCACCGAGACACGGCCGCCGCCGGCTCCTCTCAGCCACGGAAGCTGCGGGCCCTCCCACTGCACCCGCCTCTCGATCCGCCCGCTGTAAGAGTGACAGCGAGACTGGCCAATCAGAGGGCTTGTTAAGGCCGGTATCGTTTGACTCAGGGGCTTTCGGAGAAGGAAGGGGAACGAGGGAGGCGGGGACGGCGGCTCGACTTCCTGTGACTGACGGCTCCGCGCCGCCAATGGGCACAGGGGAGATGACCTCATCGCAGAGGGAAGTCTGGAACTGGTGGAGGAGCGGCGAGGAGGTGGGAGGAGGGCCACAGCGAGCGGGAGGCGGGGCGCTCGGCCTTAAAGAGGCCGCAGCTCATTGGTCGCACTGTCAAGGAAAGGGCGGTGGACCGGCTGTACGGTCCAGCTGCCAGGGAGTCAGTGCCCAGCCGGGAGCCCTCACTGCAGTAATTCTCCAGACCCCATCCCGATGCTTTTTCGTGCCTTAGTGCCCCCGCCAGGGGCTCCTAAATTGATTATTTCACTTTCACTCTTTCCAGAAGGAGACAATAAATTCCTCTCTGGCCTGGAGCCCTGCATTCCCGTGACGCCCCCGCCCCGAGACCGGCCGCCTTGTTTCTGAGTCCGTTTCCACGACGGTAAAAGGAAGATAGCGAGATACCTACCTGCCTAGAATGTTGACATCATAAGTTAGCGAAAGTGCTTTGGGCTTGGGAAAGAGAAAGACTGGCTGAAGCCCAGGCTCGGATCAGGAGACCCCAGGAAGGCTGTGCAGAGGGAGGACCGCACTGGGGGTCTCCAGGCCACTCTGGCAGCGCTCAGACTCCCAAACGCTGACGTGTAACGGGTGGGCGTGGGGGACCCAGGCCACACGAGTACAAAGTCCGGGACTGAGACTTCACAAGGAGGAAGAACACAGGCTAAAGAGAAGAGGGAAACTAGCGGGGCCCAACCCCGCAGCCGTGGGACCAAGCCCCGAAAACGAGAAATAACTACACCTTGGTGGGGCAGAAAAGAGGAAAGCGCCTCCCCGAAGGTTTTCTGGGAATTCGGTCACCAGACAGAGTAGGTGGAAAGATGAACACAGCTAGAGGAAGAGGAGGAAGGGGCATCTGTCTAGGTTTGGGAAGGATCTGCGTGAAGGCAGAGGCTAGAAAGTGGGAACTCGTGTTACATTCCAAAGTAAATTACTTTCTTGGCTCTTTATTCTTCCAGGACTGCCCATTGATGTAAGTCAGATGGGGAAAGTGTGCTGCTCTGTCCAACAGCTGCGAAAACCAAAGTGGCTTGGGTGTTCCCAATTGTTCATGGAGCTTCAAGTGCAGTACCACCTGCTGGCCACTGAATCTTGGAGGTAGATGCGATCCTGTGCCCCCCTTAGTCACATACCTTCCCCCAAAGCAAAAATTCCTCCACAAAGCCCGATAAAATTATTTATTCAACAAATATCATCTATATATGGTTTGGTTTGGTTGGTTGGTTGGTTTTGGTAGCAGAATTTGAACGCGGCAGCGCTTAACCACTGAGCCACATCCCGAGCCGTTTTTATTTTTTATCTTGAGAGAGGGCCTCACTAAGTTGCTTAGGCAGGCTTTGAACTTGCCATCCTCCTGCTTGAGCCTCTAGAGCCACTAGGGAGTCATGTGCCACCGTGCCCAGTACAGCAAATATATTTTTGAGTAAGACATTGAGATGCAGTCAGTCACTGCCCTGGGGGTGCTTACATCAAGCTGGTGGAAGTTAAGGCACATACTTCAGTGACTCCAACACCCGACTGTGTATATGCAGTCATGACAAAGGATGCAGAAGGGAGCCTCAGAGGAGAAAGTACTGCCGTTTGGAATTACTAGGGTGGGGCAGATTTCACCAAGACAAGACCAGGTGGAGCATTCCAAATATCCACCCAGACACAGGTCTCCTGAAAAAAAAACCAAGGTGAGGAGGCACAAGTGTACTTTATTAGTCATGGAAAGACAGATACGCCCATTCACAGCAGATACTGCAGGGCAAGCTCCCCAACACTGCAAGCTCATCACCTCAAAAATAAGCCTTTTTTATGACTTAAATTGTATAATTGTGTGTGCACATGTGTGTAATGTTTTATACATATATATTATATATGTACATATGTTTATTTCTTATGGATATTCTCTTTCCCTCTAATCTTTTTTTAAGAGAGAAGGACAGTGTGAGAGACAGAGAATCGATTTTATAATTTTATTTAGTTTTTCATGTGGCCTTCGTTGCTCTGACACTTCATTGTGTATGTGGTCCTGGGGGTCAAACCTGCAGACTCTTGCATGCAAGGCAAGCGCCATAACTGCTGAGCCACTGCTCCAGTCCCTCTCCCTCTAATCTCTGACCCTAAACTCTAATTGTATTAGTCAGCTCTTTGTCACTGTGACTAAAATACCAGACTAGAACAACTTTGAGGATGAAAAATTTATTTTGGGCTCATGGTTTCAGAGGTTCCATCCATGGTCAGCCAACTCTATTTCTCTGAACCCAAGGTGAGGCAGAACATCATACCAAAAGGGTGGGTGTGGCAGAGGAAAGCTGCTCAGCTCAGGCACCAGGCACAAAGGACGAAATATAAGCCCCAAAGGCAGGTCCCCAGTGAACTACTTCCTCCAGCCACACCCTACCAGCCTTTAGAGTTATCGCCCAGTACAATAGTCTTTACATATTATTAATTCGATTAGGTTACATCTCATAATTTAATCATTAGTTTGGGGGGGACACTTCATAGCCAAAATATAGCATATCCTCTAACACTTCACAGAACATGTCTGATTCCATTTGTCCCTTTTCCCACACTTTGCCCCAAAACAATAGGTATAAAGTTTCTTTTTTTGCCATCATTCCTCAGATGATGGTTTCCATATGCCTCATTATCCTAATGACTTCATGTAGGCATTCTTCAGTTTGTCAGGATCCATTGGGGAGAAGTGTTATTTTTGTCCTTCCAACAAACATTCTCTTTCTTCTGGTAAGGACACTGTAACTTCCTGTGGGGAACCGCTCTTCTTCACCCTTCATCTGTATGACTGTTTTGAAAATGACTTCAGTACTCACATTCCAGGGGTGAACCTATAATCCATTCCTGACCAATCAAGCATGGCTTCCCACCACAACTTATAGTGATTGATTTAGGAAACTCATGTGACCCAAGAAGTTCAATCAGAATGGGTCCCCAGACCTTTATTTATTGTTCATTACTTATTTATTTTGGTACCAGGGGTTGAACCCAGGAGCGCTTAACCATTGAGCCACATCCACAGCCCTATTTTATTTTCTATTTTTGATACAGGTTCTCAGTAGGTTTCTCAAAGCCTCACTAACTTGCTGAGGCTGGCTTTTATTATCCTCCTGCCTCAGCCTCACAAGCAGCTGGTATTACACCACGCCGGACTGAGACCTTTATTACAACTATTGGGATAAGAAGTTCTCTTTATACAGGACTCCTGAACTGTGTGGCTTCCACCTGGATTGAACAGTGAAGACCAGAGGGCTGGGGATATAGCTCAGTGGCAGAGCACTTGCCTAGCATGCAGAAGGCCTTAGGATCAATCCCCACTATTGCAAAAAACAAAACAAAAACCCTGAACTACAAAAGCCACAACAGGTGATGAACCATGTGTGTTTGAGAGCCCGGATCCAGTTATTTTTTGGCTATTGGATTTCCTAGGTGTCTTGGGTCAGGGTACTTGGAAACAGAGCCTATAAGAAAGATCCAACGAACAGGATTTACTGAAAGAGGAAAAACCTGCAAGGGAGGAAGTTGTGCAAGACAGGAAAAAGGGTTAGTTGGATCTTGTCTTGGCAGGATCCCCCACTGGAAAGTTGGGGCAGTTGGAGGCCTGAGAAGTTTTTTGTCAGACTCTGGCTGTCGGCCCTGAGGGAGTCACAGCCCCAAGGCAGCTCCCTGCAACTGAGGGCAACTCTCTGGAATTTAAGCCAGCTGGAAACCCTTCCCAGCCAACTCTCACAGCAGAGGGGGATGGGTGCACTGCTTCAGGAGATCTGCAAAGGGCACCACTGAGCCTACACTCCCAGCCCGAATTGGGTTTCTGTTGCATGCAACCAAAATGAAACTATATAAAATACTCATCATGACCTGATCACCCAGGCCTGCCCTGATGTGATTCCCACACCTGGTGACGCTATATATACATTTTATATTTTGCATTAGCAAATTTAGTGGCTTCGCTGACGCTTTGGCTCAGACCAATCCTTCCCACCTCCTTCCCTCTTCAGCTTTTCCCTGCAAATTGATTCTAAGTCAAACTCACTCTTTCTTGTGCTTTCCATGTGTGTGTATTGTCCTGGGGATTGAACACAGGGCCTTGTGAATTCTAAGCAAGTTCTCTGCTCCTGAGCCATATCCCAGCCCCTGTAATTAATTCTTTTAACACCTGTGACTTTACTACATGCTAACCTTGCTAGTGATTAGCAGGCAGGTGTCATTTTGTGCATTTCTATCCATAGTTGCAACCGGCCAAATGCACATGCCAGTTCCATCCTGCCATCTATCCGCTTGGCCACCACTTCCCATTTTATTGCTGTTCTCGATTAGAAAGCTTCAGCAGGGGGCTGGAGGGATGGCTCAGTAGCACTTGCCTAGCATGCGTGAGGACGCAGGTTTGAATCCTAGCACCACGTACACAACGAAGTGTGTCAGAGCAACATGTGCCACATGAAAAATTAAAGTTGATTCTCTTTCTCTCTCTCTCTCTCCTCTCTAAAAGAAAAAAGAAAGCTTCGGCAGACCACTATGGTTTCCTCTCCATGGGCAATCTCTCCACAGTAACTTCCAGGACTTGACCAGCCTGTCAGCAGCACGCACTGCTCCTTCCTGTTGCTGCTGCTGCTTCTTTTAAGAGAGAGAGAGAAAGAGAAATAAAGAAAGAATTTTGTTTAGTTTTTCATGTGACGTTCATTACTCTATCACTTCATTTCGGGCTGGGATTCGAACCTGCGTCCTCATGCATGCCAGGCAAGCGCTATAACTGCTTAGTCACCACTCCAGCCCCTTCTGGTGCTTTCAGGCTGACCCTGTTGCCTTGATGGTCTCCTCTTTAGTCAAATCCCAAATCTCAGCCCAGGTCCGCCTATATGGGTCTTTTCTCTCGCTGTCTCTCTCTTGACAATCTGGAGCTCCTACAGCACTAAGCACAATGGTAAGCACTTCAAGCACGTTACCTATTTCATCCTTATGGTAACTGTAAGGTGGTTGCTATTTTGATCCCCCATTCTCCAGATGAGGAAACAGGGGCTTACAGAGGTTAATTAAGAAACTTTCTGAGGGACTGAATTGGTGGCTCAGAATTTATGGTGCCTGCCTGGCATGTGCAAGGACACAGGTTCAAACCTCAGCATCACGTACACAACAAAAACCAGATGAAAACTAAATAAAATTTATTCTCTCTCTCTCTCTCCTCTCTCTCTCTCACTGTCCCTCTCACTTTAAAGAAAGAAAGAAAGAGACTTGCCAAGTATCACACACCTCAACACCAACAAAGCCAGCGAACAGATACTAAAATTAGAATGCTGGACACAATTCAGTAAATATTGGTTGGTGAGAGGCTAGAGCAGTAGCTCAGGGGTTGGAGTGCTTGCCTGGCATGCTCGGGGACCCAGGTTCAAACTCCAGCACCACATACGTAGCTAAGTGTTGGAAAAACGAAGGCCAGATGAAAAAAGAAATAAAAATTGATTCTATCTCCATCTATCTCTCTCTCTTAAAAAATTATATATCTGTATGTGTGTGTGTGTTGGTGACATACAAGGAGCTAGAAGAAATATTTTTTTTAAATGAGAGAAGCTGGGCACAGTGGTGCACACCTATAATCCCAGCATCTTGGGAGGCTGAGGCAGGGAGATCACAAGTACAAGGCCAGCCTCAGGACCCAGTTGGACCCAGTCTCAGAATAAAAGTATAAAAGGGTTGGAGAAGTAGCTTAGTATTAAACCACTCCTAGGTTCAACATGTAGAGCCACAAATAAAAAAATAAAAGTAAAATAGACAACCCTTGCTGTAATCAAGAACAGGGTCCATAGACAGTGCTGAAGGGCACATCTGAACAGCATGAACAATGCTGTCAGGGTGGTAGAAGTGAGCAAGAGAAGGGCAAGTTCATGCCTGGTGGGGATCCTGGGCAGGACACAGTAAAGAGTTTGTTTGACAGGCAGGAATGAGGTGGAGCATTCCAACTCGGAGCACACTGTAACAGCTAGGAAAACATGAGACATGTTTGAGCAAGGGAGTCATCTGGTTTGCTTGAGAGATAAGACTTGGACGTTTGGTTGAGGCCCTGCTATAAAAGTGAAGAATGCCAAGGCAAGGGAGGCTGGTACAGCTCCCCAGCAGAGTGTTTTTGAAAGCCAGATCCATACAGTGCATTAAGATGTACTCAGGGGAGGGCTGGAGAGGTGGCTCCGTGGTTACAGCGCTTGCCTGGCATGAGCGAGTGTGCAAGTTCAAACCCCAGCACCACAACTACGTGTTGGACCAATGAAAGCCATGTGAAAAACTCAAAAAAAATTGATTCTCTCTTTCTTTCACTGTCCCTCGAGCTGGAGTGGTGGCTCAGCAGTTGGAGTGCTTGCCTTGTATGTATGAGGACCTGGGTTCGAACCCCAGCCCCATGTACTAAGTATAAGAGAAACAAAAGCCAGATGGAAGAATAAATAAAATTGATTCTCTTTCTCTCTCATTTAAAAAAGAAGAAGAAGAAGATTTGCACAGGGTTGGAATGAGTCTGGCATGGATATGGGGCAACAGGCATAGTTCAGTGGTAGGGGTAGTGTTTAGCATGCTGGATTCCGTCCCAAGCACTGGGGAAAAAGAGAAAGAAAAAAAAGAAGACAATGGGTCTGGGGAGATACCTTAGGACGCTGCTACTATTATCTAGCCAGGACGAAACAAGAACCTATTAGCCATATTTCCCCCACTCTACTCTATAAACACTTTCTGTCCTCCAGAGCTCATGGCATCCTTGAGACGTGGCAATCATTTAAAAAAATATTCCCATAATGGCACAGTAGGATAACTATAATTGACGACAATTAATTGAATTGTTTCAGAACAGCTAGTAGAGAGGACTTTTGAATGTTCTTAACATAAAAAAGCAATAAAATGTGATAGATATGTCAATTAGCGTGATAGGAGCATTACATATTGTATATCTGTAGTCACATGTGACACGGTACCCCATAAATCCGTAAATATGTAAAGTTACCATGTATCAATTAAAAATAATTTTTTTAGCTGAGAATGGTGACTCAGGGCTGGAATCCCAGTCACTCGAGTGTGAGGAGGAAGCTCATAAGTTCCAGACTAGCCTGAGCAATTCAGCCAGACCCTGACTCAAAAAAATCAAACAAGGACTATGGATGTAGCACAGAGGAAGAGCATTTGTCTACCGTGCAGGAGGGTCAATCCTGGGTTCAATCCCCAGCTTAAAAAGATAAAACATGTACAACCTCTAAACTGTTTGGGGGTGCTTTTTTGTTTGTTCTTATTTTTTTCTGTACTGGGGATTGAATTCATGACCTCATGCATGATAGGCAAGAGCTCTACCATTCAGCTACATCCCCAGTCCATAAACATACTTTTTTTAAAATATGGTCTTACAATTAGGAGGGAATCATTATCAAACAATCAAGAACAAATGTATATTCACATAGCAAGCCAAGGCTGATGCCCTTCCATGGTTTCCCCTGTTGGGTTCCCCATGGTTCCATGCATAAACATACTCTTATGCTGAATTTAACTCACGTATTTGGGGCTTGTTCAGGATCAGATGTCTACCGAAGATGAATTTTCATCTGTGAGAAAAGGACTCAGGGCTGGGAACTTCTTTGCTGGAAGAAACAGCCATACACCTTTGTCAAAGGGGTGGGCTTCATAAAATGTCCTTTGGCGCCCCCTCGTGTTTGAGGCCTGTAACTTGCGTCTTTGCTTCCTCCACTAGAAAGGAGGTCATGCTGTATTCAACATTCTGTTAAGTCCAAACTTAACAGAAAATTCTTTTTTTTTTGAGAGAGAGAGAATCAATGAGAATCAATTTTATTTCAGTTTTCATGTTTCTTCATTGCTCCGAGACTTCGTTGTGTACGTGGTGCTAGGGTTTGAACTCTCGTCCTCGTGCATGCCAAGCAAGTGCTCCAACCGCTGAGCCATCATCCCAGTCCCGACAATGTATAATTTTGAGACTGGGTCTCAGTGAGTTGCTGAGGCTGGACTCGAACTTGCGATCTTCCTGCTTCAGGCTTCCCAGTAGCCGGAATTACAGGCATGCGCCACCGTACCCAGCCTAACTTTTGTTTTTGTTTTTTCTTGAGAGGGATAGTGAGAGAGAGAGAGAATCAATTTTATCTAGTTTTTCATGTGACTTTTGTTGCCCCAACACTTCGTTGTGTACATGGTGCTGGGGTTTGAAGCCACATCTTCACGCATGCCAGGCAAGCCCTGTAACTGCTGAGCCACTGCTCCAGCCCCTTCTTTCTAATTCTTTATTATTTTTTTTCAGTTTTTTTAAATTTAAATTTTAATTTTTGAACAACCATACAAAATTTTAACAAAATAATATAAAATGTATATAGTTTCTGGATACTAGATTTACCCCAGGAGTGCCCCTCCCCAATTTTCCACCAGTATCCCTCCCTTCCCTTACCCACAATATCTCTAAAAAAGTACTAGGCTGTATAACATTACACCTTATCTGGATTTAACACATGATAATAGACCACCCTTCTGAATGGCCAGGGTCTAGTTCCAACCTCCACAGATGAGTGGAGACATTCGACCCTTGGATCTCTGGGTTAATCTTTATTATTTTTTTAAGAGAGAGAGAGAGTTTTATTTAGTTTTTCACGTGGCTTTTGTTGCTCTGACACTTCGTTGTGTACATAGTGCTAGGGTTTGAACTTGCATCCTCACGCATGTGGGGCAAATTCTGTAACCACTGAGCCAGCGCTCGGGCCCCTCTTTATTATTTTTTTTCTTATTTTTAGTTCTGGGATTTGAACTCAGAGGTGCTCTACTTTTGAGCTATATCCTTAGACCCCCCCCCCTTTTTTTTTAAAAGCTAGAAGGACAGTGAAAGAGAGAAAGAGGGAGAGACTGAACCCAGGCACCTTGCTCTTTGGCGTCCTTCTTTTTCTGATCATTTTCTTTCACACGTTTCAGGAAGCTGTCTCGGCTCTTAGAGTGCTTACTATGCTCAATACACACATTAATTCTCTTGGCAAGAACCCTGCCCTTAACTTGTTTGCTCACAACAATGCCAGCATGCTGCTGGCTAATACTGTAGACTCCCCCGGTTTTGCCATGGTAGCATTTGTGGGGCATTCCTTTTTGAACAGTGCCCATTCCCTTAATGTCTACAATGTCACCCTTCTTACAGATTTACATACAGGTAACCAAAGGAACAACCCCATGTTTTCTAAAAGGCCTAGAGAACATATACCAGGTTCCTTTTTCCCTTGGTGTTCCTCATTGTGGCGAATTACTGGAAGACGGTGGTTCCCGACAATGTGTATTTGTGTGAGTGGGGGTGCGTGTATTTTGGTAGAGGGAATCGAACCCAGGGTTGCTTAACCACTCAGCCACATCCCCGTCCCTTTTTAATTTTAATTTTGAGACAAGGCCTCACTAAGTTGCTGAGGCTGGTTTTGAACTGCCTCAGCCTCCCAAGCCACTGGGATTACAGACATGTGCCACCGTGCCTGGCCTATGCGTGCTTTTTACACACACGAATTTTATCTTATAATACTCAGAATAATGAAATGGAAAACACAATCAGATTACAAAAGATAAAGAGCCAGAGAGAACAGATCAAGTGGAAGATCAAGCCCAGGAAGCCTGCAAAATACAGGACAACTGGAAAACAGGGAGGTCACTTGGTGGAGGTGTAGCAGGTGACAGGAGCCGGCAGAACACCTCGGGCCGCTGGCTTTCTGGGTGGGCCTCTCCTTTGCTTTCCCCTGCATACCTCAAGTTCTGGAACCTGGTTTTCTCTTCCTACAGGGACCCAGAATAATGGCAGGCAGGATTAGGCAGAGCCTCATGAATGAGCCTTAAGGAAGAACTTTATCTGTGGGCAACTGGGTGACAACGAAGGGCTTTACGTGGCTAAACTTGAGCAGATGCACAATTTTTCCTTTTCTTTAAACTTTTTTTTTTTTTAAACCTGGGATTGAACCCAGGGACGCAGCTACCTCTGAGCCACATCCCCAGCTCTTTATTTTTCTATTTTGAGACACGGTCTCACTAAGTTGCTGAGTGCTGGACTTGAACATTTTTTTAAGGTGGGTGCTGGAGCCATGGCTCAGGGGTTGCCTGGCATGTACACGGACGTGGGTTCAAATCCCAATACCACATACAGAACGACGTGTCGGAGCAACAAAAGCCACGTGAAAACTAAATAAAAATGATTCTCTCTCTCAAAAGGAAAGAGAGAGAGAAAGAGAATTAGTTTTGTTCATTTTTTCATCTGACCTTTGTTTCTCAGACACTCAGTTGTGTTTGTGGCGCTGGGGTTTTGAACCCAGGTCCTCACATGTGCCAGATAAGCGCTCTAACTGCTGAGTCACGGCTCCAGCCCCCTGACCTTGAACTTGTGATCCTCCTGCCTTAGCCTTCTGAGTCTCTGGGATTACAGGCATGTGCCACTGCACCCAGATAAACCCCCCCTTTTTCAAATTATAAAATAAAACACAGATAGAGAAAACCACGTAAGACAAATGTCAAGCATGATGAATTATTACAAAGCAAATATCTCTGAAATCACTTTGAGAGCTTCTGAGTCAGGAAATGGTATTTTGCCAGCCTCCCACAGTCCTTCCTGGAGCCCAATTCTGGGGACAGTCTTTATAGTTTTATTGCTCAAATGTTTCACTATAGTTTCAACTATTTTGCTGTGTGTGTGTGTGTGTGTGTGTGTGTGTGTGTGATTGCACACACACATCAGGGATAGAACCCAAGGGCATTTTACGAGCCACACCCCCAGCCCTTTCTAATATTTTATCTTAAGGCAGGGAATTGCTACATTGCTTAAAGCCTCACTGAGTTGCTGAGGCTGGCTTTGAACTGGCAATCCTCCTGTCTCAGCCTCCTGAGTAGCTGGGTCTACAGGCATGTCTTCCACCTTTCCCCTGAAATGTTTGTTCTAAATGTAGTAATTTCCCCTGAGTGCTTGCAGGTACCCACCTCGAAATGGGGAAGTTACCCAAGACTGCTCAGTGAGACACAACAGACTCCTTTTCAGGGCTTTTGAAAAAGGTTTTCTTGCTCCTAAGAAAGCAACGGAAGATGGTGTTTGGATGTGACATCTGGATCTGCTGTAGCCATTTTGTGACCACAAGGGGAGAAAACAAAAAAGCTACACTTAAAATAAAGTTCACAGTGAGAAAGGCAGAGGAGAGGATCGAAAACACCTGGCACACTCACGGCAGGGCAGAGCAGCTGGTTGGCTGAACCCCGCCTGGAGGCTGCTCCGCTGCTGGGCGTTCCATTGTGTGGTAAAACACATTTCCTGTCTGTCAACGTTACTTGCTGCCAGAAGCAATCTAATTGAAACAGATTGGTCAAAAGTGTCCATGTGGCTAGTAGGCCGCACACAGAAGGTCAGGCACTTGGTCAGCCCAGCAAACCAAGGGACTAGCCCTCCACCTGTTCCTCAGATATTTCTTGGTCTGTGTGATTTAAGTGGGTTTAAGCCCTCCCCCAGACATCAAGGAGGCGACACAACCAAGTTCTGAGCAAAGTACTCCATCCCCTTGGGGAAGTGGTGTAATCCATCCAGGCCAACCACAGTGCACCCTGGGACTTTTGCCAGAGTTGTTTGAAAAATATGTTTTTCTCTCTCCCCCAACTTCATGAGCCATGAAGACAAATGTAGGAGCCATGTTGGTTGGCATTATCAGGTGCAGGAGAACTTTTGAGAATAAGGCCCAATCATGATAAGAAAATCCTAAAGGTAGAGGAGAAAGAGGCAGGGTCCTCTGGATGCTGCCATGCCTGAAGCCCTCAGCGGTTTGCTGGGGGGGAAATCACAAAAGGAGGGGGTAAAGACTCTAGTCACCAGGTGGGGGTCCATTTGTGTTCTGGTCGGTGGAGGTTGTGCTGGTTTCTCTCTCCACGAAAGTTCTGCCTGACTGAATCCGTTCTGAAGTCATTTATTTATGCTGTTGGTTCAGTCAGCCTTCCTACCCACTCATTCAAAGTGATTATTTTTTCCTGCCTGAATGGGAAGGGATCCTCAGGACCCGATTGCACCAGAGACTTAGAGAACTCAAGTGCAGGGGGAAAAATCAGCAGGGATGGGAAGCCTGATTGGAGTGGAGCTAAATGATCATATCACACCAAGGGAACTGTTACCAGAGTCCTAGGTCGAGGGCCCCCGACCAGGCTTGGTCCCCTGTCCCAATATGCCAATCAAAGACACATCAGTGGTGAAGGATCTGAAAGGAGCTTTCATCAGCATGACCTGGCTGGGAAGAACAGACGGAGGAGTGTGGTGACCCAAGATCTGTCTTCCAAGGGCTGAAAAAAACTTTAAGGTTGTTTTTTTTTTTTTTTTTTTTAAAGAGAGAGAATCCATTTTATCTGTTTTGTTTTTCATCTTGCCTCTGTTTCTCTGACACCTAGTTCTGTATGTGGTGTTGGGGTTTAAACCTGGGACCCTGCGCAGGACAGGCAAGCGCTCCGACCACTGAGCCACCGCTCCAGCCCCTCTTTAAGGTTTTGTAGAAAAGGGTTACAAAGGCAAGGGCAGGCGGGGAGGGGCGGGGGGCGCTGCACCCTAGGCTGTGGGGGGTGGGGAGTGCTGTGCAGCAGGCGGAGGGGTATCTGGGCCAGATCTGCTTGACCTTATCTCAGGACTGGTCTGGGAAGCTCTGGGAAGGTCATTGCCACTTGAGGGGGCAATCTGATACCTATGATGAGATGATTATATCTGTGGGGGGTTCCTTCAGGTATGATTGCTCCTGCTTAGGGTTGATCTTGTATGCAACACTCGCTGTTGCTTGGGGGTGGTTTTGGTCCTTTGTCATGAAGACACCTATACATCAAACTGTGGTTCTTGGAATTCAAGGTCACTGCAGGAAAAAAAAAATGTTAGGGGACTGGAGCAGTGGCTCAGTGATATGGCGATTGCCTGACATGCACGAGGACCTGGGTTCAAAACCTAGCACCATTTACACAACTAAGTGTCAAAGAAACCAAGGCCAGATGAAAAACTAAATAAAGTTGATTCTCTCTCTCTCTCTTAAAGAAAAAATCTTGAAAAAAATGTTAAAGAGGGGGCCGGAGCAGTGGCTCAGCGGTATTGTGCATGATGAGGATGCCGGTTGGAACCCCAGCACCACATTCACAACAAGAGTGTTGAAGCAACAAAAGCCACATGAAAAAGTAAATAAAATCAATTCTCTCTCTGTCCCTCTCGGGGGGGGGGGGGGGAAAGTAAGTAAAAGAGGCAAATGGAGCGTGGAGGACAAGATGGAGTTGGTCAGGTCAGCGAGCAGTACTTCTTCAGAACCAGCTGCCTGCAGGTGAACAGTAGCTGCCTGTGGCTGCAGTAATGACACGTACTCCTCCTAAGAAGCTCACAGACGGGAGGGTGTCCACCTTGCTGGAAAGAGAGGCGTGGCTCCAACACCTGGCTCTGCCTGAGTACCAGGTGACTGCAGCTGACTTCTCAAGGGCGTTCCAATCCTGGCATCTGTACCAAGGCTTGGCGTGGCTGTCATTACTCTTACTTGCACCTGCCACCGGAGCTTGGCTTTCCTGACTTACAGTGAGAACATGGGAGCTCTCTGCAGGGTCTCTGTGGTCTACACCGCTCCCCTGCTCCACTGGGGGCCACCTGCACTTGGGGGAGGGCCAGCCTCTGGACTCCTGGTCCCGGTCCCTGAAACCAAGTTGGTTCCTATCTCAGGCCCAGGCCAGTGTCCTTCCCTTCCCTTGGCTCTCTGTTCCCCATGCCAAGATGGAACACTTTCCTGAAGGGCTTGGTGCTGTAACCTCCACCTAGTGGAAATGAGGTGGAGAAAATTGTATTCATTGGAATTCCTTTTGAGGGACTCATTGTTTGTTTAAAAAAATTCCTTGAGGTAGGTGCAGTGGCACACGCTTATAAACTCAGCTACTGAGGAGGCTGAGGCATGAGGATCACAAGTTTAAGATCAATCTGGGCAACTTAGCAAAATAAAAAAATAAAAAAGGTCTGGGAGTGTAGCTCAGTAATAGAGCACCCCTGGGTCCGGTACCACTAAAAATAATAGAAACAAATATTTAAAATTCCTTGGTAAGGAATCAGGGGAGAGCTGAGGACCACTGGAATTCTCCTACCTAGAGGGGCAGGGAGAGTCCTCAGGTTACTGTGGAAAACTATGGGAGGTGTGTGGGTCCTGGGGTGGGACCCCTCCTTGGCTCTTCAGTGATAAGATCATGCTTGTGGGAAGCTGGGTCTGTGGGTTGCTTTGTGGAACTGGCACAGGGCACTGCTCTGTCTCCTGAGAGGCTGAAGGACACCAGCAGACCCTGAGGTGAGGCACCCCAGGTGCCCTCACTGGGCCACCTTCAACTCCTAAGCCAACTCCCTGTTCCGAGGGCGTCTCTTTCCCACCTGCCCTGAAGCAAATCCCTACCTGCCCTTTAGTAACCTCCACTCAGCTCAGGTCCACGGCCCCTCCCTCCAGCCCAGGCTGCTCCACGTCTGAGTTGGCACATGGTATTTGCTGAGTAAATATCTGTTGACTGTCTGAATCGGTAATAGTGAGCAGGTATCATTGGCACTCTGCAGAATAGTCCAGGGAGACGTAGAGGCTTGGAGGATCTAAGTGGGGTTCAGAGCAGGCAGAGAGGCCCTTCAGATCAGGTCTCCCTTAGCTTTTAGCTCACCTGTGTGAGGTTCAGGTACACTTTTCCCAGGGAATTTCTGGGGCAAATAGAGGTGTGAAGGAAGTCTTGCATTCACTCCTCCTCCAAACAACAGCAAAATCCAAAACACATTCGGAAGGACGATAGCATCTCTCTCTCTCTTGGTCTCTTTCTCACAGACACACACACACACACACACACACACACACACACACACACACCTCTCCCAAGATCAAACCTTAATTATTATTTTTTTCTTTTTTAATGGTTCTGGG
>PVKS010025599.1:0-29657 GCA_004027875.1 Aplodontia rufa | reverse complement strand
TTTTGTTTCATCAATTCTTTTTATTGTTTTTTTGTTTTCAATTTCATTGATTTCGGCTCTGATCTTGATTATTTCCTTCCTTCTGCTGGGTTTGGGGTTATCTTGTTCTTCCTTTTGGAGGGCTTTGAGATGAAGTGTAAGCTTGTTTATTTGGGATCTCTCTTCATTTTTAATGTGGGCGCTCAATGCTATGAATTTTCCCCTTAGGAAAGCTTTCATGCTGTCCCAAAGGTTTCGATATGCTGGCTATATTTTTAAATCATTGGTAAATATTGATTTATAGCTTTAGTCCCTTTATAATTTACTAATTTTCTCTCACAAAAAAAAGGAATTCTAGCTGGGTACTGTGGCACACTCCTTTAATTCCAGTGGCTCAGGAGACTAAGGAAGGAAGATCACAAGTTCAAAGCCACCATTAGCAACTTAGCAAGGCCCTGAGCCACTTAGCGAGACCCTGTTTCAAGATTAAAAATAAAAAATAAAAAAGGTTGGGGATGTGACTCAGTGGTTAAGTGCCTCTGGATTCAATCCCCAGTACAAAAAAAAAGTATTCTAGAATGCTAACTTTAATGCTACAAAAAAAATTGGCTTTTAGATAACTGAATTTATGCTACTGGCATATTCCCCAGGTTTCAACTACCAGACATACAGTGAAATTCATCTCCAGATCAGACCTCATTCCTGAGTAAAGAGTCCAATTTCTTACTGTCTGGAGGCTCCCAACTTGATATGCCATGGGTCACTCTTGCCATAGTAGACAATACTCACTCCTAGACCTCTTATCTGCCTAAACTTTCCACAACTGTTCAGCATACATGCCAGAAATCCAGAAACAATCCTTGATTCTGCCTCTTTCTATCTCTATCCATATTTATTTTGTCATTTAATTGGCTATTTGATTAGATTTAATCAAATTCATTCTTCTGCCATAATGAACTCCACTTCTTTATCCACACTGCCGGTTCAATATTCATTTCTCACCTGAATTTGCTCCCGCAACACATCTTCCACATTTTTAATAGAGTTACATTGACAAAACCAAAGTATATTATTCTCTTGCTTAAAATCCTCAGACTCTTCATTATATATTATATATATGCAATATATATGCATATGTACCTATATATATTTAAATTCCTTAACATTGCACATCAGGTTATCAAATCTGACTCCACTGACTACCCCAGCCTTATCTCCTTCCAGTTTTCTGTGAGCATGCTTCCTCATCTCATCCAGTAGATCTGGTTCCCTGGAAAGCTTTTCCTCATTGTTCAATATTTAATTCAACAAACCTCAGCCAAGAAGTGTGAGCCTCCTGCAAGCTTGTTTCTCTCTCCCTGGTGCTGCCTGTACACATGGAGTGTGTTACTATTATTACATGGTCCAGTCAGTGTCGTCACTAACTAACTTTGTATTTTATCCCATTCCCTCCAAAGCACTCAAATACATTTCTCACCATTTCTCTTCCCCTTCTCTTTCACTGTTTCTCCA
Organism: Aplodontia rufa; assembly: GCA_004027875.1. Classification (NCBI taxonomy): domain Eukaryota; kingdom Metazoa; phylum Chordata; class Mammalia; order Rodentia; family Aplodontiidae; genus Aplodontia; species Aplodontia rufa. The sequence continues at coordinate 28,166 of PVKS010025599.1, read as the reverse complement.
AATTTAGTAAATTATTCCAATAAGCACACATTTTAATACAATCTTCCTGCTTAAAACAATGCCTCTTGTACTCACACACTCTGGTCGCTATTGCCCTATCACTTTACTCTCTTCTGCAGCAAAACACCTTGAGTTCCATGTGATTATTGTCTCTATTACTTCTCCTGTCTCACATTCATTAAAATCCCTTCTAACACCACTGAAACTGTTCTCAGTGTCACCCTGTTACTAATACCAAGGGTCAGTCTCCAGCCTTCATCTTATCTGTTTTACCAGAAGCATTTGACCCAACTGATCCTTTTTCTCTTTCAAACACTTTATTCACTCGACTTCTAAGAAGTCACCACCATCTGCGTGGGCCTCTGTTTCTAAGCCACATTTATTGAACTCCCCTCATCAACCTGATCTCAATATGGGAAGAGTATTTTACATCTCTGCCTGTTCCCATAGCAAGCTCATCCAGTCTTGTGCTTTAAGTATTATCTTTGCATTGACAACTTCTGAAATTGTGTTTCCTCATCCACAATCTCCTCACACTAATACCCACCTGATTACTTAACAAGTTCACCTAAATTATACAAGGCCAGAACTAAACTTCTTAAATCTTCCTCTTCTTGCAATCTTCCAGAGTTCAACTGGTGGCAATACCAACTTTCCCGTTGTTCAAGGCATGAAAATTAGAGTCATCTTTACCTGTTCTCTTTTTTCTTATAGTTCATAACCAATCCATCAAAAAATCTACTAAGCTACACCTTTAGCACTTACCCCCATGTCTGACTACTTCTCACCACATTCATTCCTAACACCTATTTCAGGCTACCCAGAGAGTATTGAAAGTCCTCTCATCTTTTCACCTTGCTTCAAACTTCCATACTTGTCCTAATAAAATATGAGTCAAAATGTGTCACTGCAATGCTTAGAACCTTCTGTGGCTTCCCAATGCTCTTCTGTAAATAGGAAGAAGTATAGTAAACTATTTAAAAAAAAACCCAATCAGTTTGCCCCCTGATTACCTCTTGGACCTTATTTTGCTTCCCTGTTTCAGCCATACCAGCCTCTCTCCTGCTCCATGGACAATACAAAGGAATCCTGTGCCAGTGTCTTTGCATTTCATATTCTCTGAGCCTATACCACTTTTCTTCCAGACACTGACAGGGCTCATTCCCTCCCCCCCCTACAGGTCTATGCCCAAATGTCACTTTCTTAGTGAGATTTTTTCTTGACCTCCTCCTTTATGACTGCAGCAGAATCCCTCCACCTACAACTACAGCATTCCCTCATCTTTTCCATGTTTAATTTGCCTATAAAGAAAGCAATATCCTCTGAATTTCTACACATTTGATGTGATGTTTGTTTACTGCATCTCACTTCACAGATATGTAAGTTCTAGGACCTTAGACCTTAGAGCTTTTTTTTCTTTGTATTCTAGTGTCTAGCACTATGTAGGTACTCCATAAGTATTAACTAAGCAATTAATACATTTATACATTTGGCTATAGATCATGCCACAATAAGAAGAATGTTTAATAACAGTAAATAATCAGTTCAATCAACCACAAGTATGCCCTGCCAAGGGGGAGCTGAATACACATGAATACAAGGAGTGATTCAGGAGGAAACATTCATCACCCAACAAGAGAAAAAAAACAATCACTGAATATTTTGTAAACACAGTATATTACTCCAACAAAGTGGCAATATTTGGGGAAATTACAAAAGAAAAAGTGTGGTTAAAAGGGGTAAGACACTTTCAGGGCTCTATAGGTTGGGTGGGAAGGTCTCACCATCGCTCTGGTAACTGATTGAGAGGGACACATAATCTCTGAAATTACATACAAAATGGTGAAAGAATTGGAGAGAAGAGGACAGGAAGGAAAAGAGGAGGAAGAAATTAGGAGGGCAAGTAATTAAAAAATAGCATTACTGAGACATGAAACTAGTTAGCTTTAATTAGGTCAGGAAATACTACCAACTCCCTGTGCAAAATAGATTAAAAAAAACACACTAGTATAATGTTTCTACATTATACTAGTTCTTACATTTATTTTAACAGCTTCAAATGATATTAGATATAAATTTTAACATAGTGTGCATTAACCCATTAAGTTCCAAGTTTTAAGTTCTGTAAATATTTTAACAAAATTGAACCAGGTGCATTAAAATTGATTATGTGTGTGTGTGTGTGTGTGTGTATTAATTAAAATTAACTAATGTTTTCATATATTATTATGTAATACATATTATGCACTATATTTAATTTTTAATGGGTGCTTCATATCTGGGACAATGGGACAAAATGGATTAATGAAGAAATTCTCACTGCTATGGCAAACTAACTCCAAATCTGAAAAGTATAATTTAATTAAGATTTTTTTCTACAACCTCATCACAATCCATTGAGAGATACCAGTGGGCTCTGAGCCATGCAGTCATTTCAGAATTCAGGATACTCTATAATCTCCTAGAATTTGTAGTTGCCTCTTCATGTCTGGTCAGAAGACAAAGAAAGAGAGTGCATTGAGGAGGTACATGTGCTTATAATCCATTAGCCAGAACTTAGTCACATAACAACACAAAACAGAAACAGGTTATGAATCATAGTTTAGCTACATGCCCAAGAAGAACCAACTAATTTTCTAGTAACAACTACAAAGAATCTTAGATTAAAATTTTAACAGATTAACATGCCACAAATTCGTGGATGCTGATAAAAGACACAACACGTCTGGATCAGAGATAAAGCATCATTTGATATACACTGAAATAGCAGGAACAAGAGACTATCAGCTTATTTTATTTTACTTTTATTTATTTAATTATTATCAGATTCTGAAACTCTAGTGTTTGCAGGATAATCCAAAGATGATCAAATGATACCTGTAGTGGATTGTGTTCCAGAAGAGAAAGCATGGGCTTAGGGAACCCAAATCTTGTCATAATAGGCAATAAGTATGCCTGACCTTTTCTCTAAAGAGAAACAATACCTCCATCTTTAATTTTTGATTTCTAAAAGATGTTTGAAACATATAGCCACAAATGCCTCACATGCAAAATGGGGAGAAATCTGAGAGACTCATGGAGAATTTTGGTTCTAGTCATATGTAATTTAACAGTTCTCAAAATTATTTAAGGTAGTGGACACTTTGGTACATTGCAATCCCAATGACTCAGGAAGCTGAGGCAGGAGAATTACAAGTTTAAGGCCAGAGTCAGCAACTTCGTGGGCCCTAGGCAACTTAGTGAGACCCTGTCTCAAAATAAAGGGGTCTGAATGTATCTCAGTAGTTAAGCAGTCCGGTGTTCAATCCTCAGTATTAAAAATTATGTACACATATATATTAACTTGAGCAAGCCAAAACTGATGAGTTAACAGCTTGATCTATGTGAAACTGTGTCCCAATTTTTTAGTATTAAATTATTACCCAGAATAATCCAGATTTAAGGGAACATCCATCCACCTACTACACGAAAGGGGAAAAGGTGTGGATAATTGCAAAATTAGGACACTTGAAAGTATATGCTTCATAGCAGACAGATTTTCAAAGCAGAAAAATCAGATTCTGAGGAACTAATGTTGTACTTTACATATGATTTTGTGTTGGATGCTGAACATAATAACATGTAAATTAGCTTTGCACAAACAAAAATTTATATTAGTGCCCCAGGACTTCAAATGATAAAAGCAGATCAATCATTGGAGAAAGTTTAGAGATTAAAAATATCTTCTAAGGAAAACACATTATCCATATGATGAGATGCTGAGGTGATCCAAGGAGAAAAGTATATATCTGGATGTGCTTAAAGATACAAGCTAACTTTTTTTTAATTTGAAGTCCCTTGGAGTATCTTAACATACGAGGGAAAGTACTGATCTTAGAATCAAAAACTTAAAAAGTATTCTAGAATTATTATTTATTTTTATTTAAACTTGTTTTATTCAACATCTATTTATTAATCATCAAACTTATGCATGCCAGCCCAAGCACTGAAGCTAAAACAGCAACCCACTGTTCTTGACTCAGTAGGAACCCAGTCTCAGTGGAAAGTCATGCACAGAAATAATCACAGTGCACTGATAGAGACATGGACAAAGTCATGCATCAAGAGTTATTACAGTGAAAGGAAAAGAAGACCATTGAACAGCATGAAAAACAGAGTCTCTTCATTGACTTATGGGAGGTCTCACAGGAATGACACTGGATATAAGTCATGAAATATAAACTGGAGATACCCAAAAGGTCAACGTGGGTAATAAATTATGTAGAGACTGAACTATATGTACCAAGACAGAAGACATTAAAGGTATGCTGTGAAAGAGCAGAGAGTATCCTGATGTTAGATGCTTTTGAGGGTTGGGGAAAATGTCCTATGAGGTAAGATTGTAAAGGGACCCAGATTTGATGAGCCTAGAATTCTAAAGCGGGGGTCTGGATTTATACTGATGGTGATGAGAAAGCTAGAGATATTTTATCCCAGCAACCCTTGAAAGCAAGTCTTGGCTTGAGCTAATCAATTTGATATTCGGTTCAGTATTGCCTCTTGCACTGCACTTTCCATTCTTTGCTTATTTATATTTGATCAATTATTTGTTGAATGCCTACTTTCTGCCAGTTTCTGTGTTAGATAGGTGGAGGGTGCTAGGAAATTCATATTAAAATATAATTTCTGTATTTAAGAAGTTCACATTCCAATTTCTACAGCAGATCTAAAAATGCTGTTAAAAAGAAATGAAGGAATAAAGCAGTAAGTGAATGACATGGCAATTAAACACTGTGATGCTGTGCGATAATATGCACAGGTCTCAGAAGACTGCATTACAGGAGTGTTTAATCAGCTTTCAGGAATAAGGAACAGATTTGTGGTGGAAATGACTCAACATTAAGTTGAGTCCCAGATTGTGACTACTGGTGACTATGCAGAGTGGGCAAGAGAATGTACAAAGCTGTGCAATGGGATCTTGTTGGTTGTGGAGCCAAAGAGGTCAAGGAGGCAACACATTAGTAAAATCTTAACTATGATCTTGGGCTTGGGCTTTAAGATCTCAAATAACCAAGACCCTGCTTTTTTCTCTGATCTTGAGCTCATCTCCTGTTACTCTCTTCTTTGTTCAGCATCCTACCTCCGCACTGACTGTCTTCATTTCCCAAGGACATTCCCATCCCTGACCTTGCCATTTCCTACCTCTACAATGCCCTTGCCCCGATCTTCACAAGCATAGTTTATTCACTCACCTGACAATGTTATCTCACCAAAGAGGACATTCCTGTTCAACCTATCGAGAAAAAAAAAAAAAAAAAAAAAAAAGAAATGAGTTAAGGATCATGTTTCCAGGATTGTTTTATGAGGGGGTATACACAGTAAATAAACACATAAATATATATAGGAAGGCTTACATGTGGATACATGCTATGCAAAGATAATAAAATAGATTAATATGGCAAAGCTATTTTGAAAAAGTCTTTAATTCATTTTTTCACAAATCTATTTTCTGTACACAGTGTAGTACATGACAAGTGCACGGAAAATATTTACTGAATGAATGAACCAGGAATTGAAGAAAGGTATGTCATGGTCGTATTTTTAATTTGAAAAGGTATTCAAATTGCAGTGAAGGTAGAGATATATTAGGAAACAAAAAATTAAATGAAAATCATTTGTGCAAGAAATGTGGGGATTCTGAAACTAAGATATTATTGTGGAAAGGCAAGGGAGAGGGTAGATGTGAAAGGAGGAGACTAATGAGCAGAGAGTAAGGCTCCTCATTGAAACAGATCCAAGGTAGAAGAGAAGATGGATCCAGTTTTGGATAAAGGACATAAATCAAAAGTGCAGGCTTTGATCAGTTGTGAAGAGAACTTCCTGGGGCTGCATTGTGTAACTAGTCCCAGTGGGAACATAGCAACTGCATGAAAAGTCGTTTGTACCCATAAAACGTGTTTATTAATCTCGCCTTCCATATAATACCTGTGAAGGACTCCTCTTCATGGAGCTATATGCATTCACACTCTACTGTGGAAAATTGAAACCATTATTATTATACTTTTATTATTACTACCTGCAGCTAGTACAAGTCCTTTCTAGAATAGGTATAATTCACAAAAAAGTATAGCACAATGCAAACTTCTCCATATTTGCTCTAAGACTTGATATCTGAAATATAAATATTATGAAAATAATGGAAAATATGACATTTTCCAACCATATCCAAAGATTCTTATCGGTTCTCATTTCTTCGGACTCAACTTATATTTTCTAGACAAAGGATTGTCTGTATAAATGCTTAACTTCTTTAAGTTTTGTAAAGTAAGATGTACATTCACAATCATTGTCACTGAAACTAACAGTACTTATAGCAATTAACATTCAATAGGATCCAAATTTCTGAAATAGAAGGTCTAGGAAAGACTGTGCATATATTTAAGGTTTTGATTTAAATTTTTGTTCTTCAAGATTTAATATACATCAAAATATTTTGACAATATGTGTAATTCTATTATCCGTGTGTGTAAAATATTGATAGCTACTCCTGCTACAAAGTTACTAAAGCAAAGTATGGTTAGGAAACATCTACATCTGTTTATAAATAGCTTTTGTTAAAAGATTTCCTTCTCTTTGAGGAAAAATGTTATCTTAAAATTTAAAAGGTTTTTCAATATCTCCCATTAGTAAGTTATACTTCTATTGTTTTTTCTCTTACACTACAACTAAGACTTATTTGCTATATATGTAAACTACTTCCTGAAGAAATAAGTCACTACACTATGATGCTTCAATGTAAATAAGAAAGCTCTAGGAAGTAAATCTCATAAAACCCAATCCCCAAAAGAAGAAGGATGACTAATCTCCATGAATACCACCAACCTGTTTGCTAATGCTAATCAGCACCTTCGTACAATTTTCTTATTATATGGTTTTGCATTTTGTATTTTCCTTGGTGTTTTGCATTTCCGTTGTTATATCCAGATTATGTGACACTATTTCATTGGGAACTGAAAAAGTTATCATTAAAAAAAAAACAAAACAGCAAGCCAACAGAAAACAGGAAGAAACAACCTGCTAACTTTCTGTAATTAGAATAATAAAAAGTTGCTTTTATGTTAATTAAGCTAGTAATGGTAAAGTGAGGGAGATTCCCTGCACTGAGGGGTCAGGGCTTTGTTTCTGGCCTTCTCTGAAAGGCTTATTAAAACCAGAGTGGCTGGGGACACAGAAAAGGAGTTGGGCCTGTTCTATAACTCCTCAACTGCTCACAGGCCCGGAAGTGGAGCATCTAAACTCCTACCCACAGGAAGGCTTATTAATTTAACAAACCATATTCATGGTGGTTCACTCAGAGACTAGCAAAGCTCTGTGAAAGCTTCATTTACACTCTAGTTGAACTTGGAGGTGTTCCCCACTCCCTGAAGAGCAGAGACTGAGCTTGATAAAGGTTAATTGCTCATATAAGTCTGAGCAGCTTGGGTTAAAAATGCAGAAGAATCTCACTTACTAACCAAGAGTCAGGGCAAAGGAATGGGAGGTGTTCAGCCAGATACTGAAATAATTTCTCCCAAGTAACAAACTGTTTATATTTCAGTAAATCTGGAGAACTATTTCATTTGTAATTCAGAGGGGAAGAGAGGGGATAGATTGGCTACAACAGGGAAACATCAATGAATCTGAGGTTCAATGGAATTTTTCTGTTTGTCAATTATTCCTCTTTTATATACAATTATTAATTCCCATGAGACAGGACTCAAAAAGAGAAATTTCACTGTGTATAAACTAAAAATTAAACTTATAAAGGGACAATGGGGTCCCTGAAGAAATTATGGACACAGATCACTGTGTGATCTTGAGAGCTTCTTCAAATTATAGTTTATTGCAGTGGGAATCTTGAAATAAGGCACACCACTGGAAAATTAGAAATTTTTACAAGTCAGTTTAGCATCATTAATATAAGAATAGTCCTGAGAACCCAATGATTCTGATCCTACACTGCAACTTCATTAATTCAAAAAATTAGGTTCCTTGTAAAATGTTCCCTGTTGCTCTCACCAACACACACACATATGTTAAGAAACTTCTACACACAAACTTCTACTAGTTGTGGTCAACTGGTTTATAACATCAGTGACCACAAGGATGCAAGTCCCGTGTCATTGCTCAGACCAAGTGTTATTCCCTGGTGCTCTCCAAAGGAGTAAACCTCTCTCAATGCCAAATTTTTAAATTACCTTTAATTATCACTGTGATGAAGACAAACTATAGTGTAGGCATAAGATGAAAATATTGCATTCCTTTCTATGTCATTCAGGTTTATCACTAAGGCTAAGTTGAAGACCAGTTATTGAACCATTCTTCTTTCTCACCAGACGTGCTGCACTTGCTTTTTCTCTTTTCTTCAAGCTTAAGCTAAGAAAACAAAAGCTACATATGTGTATCCACACATAGACACACATGTGTGCACACACACACACACACACACACCCATTGTCCCTCACCAGGCACCTAAGAGAGACAAGGCTTCCCTGTAGAATCAGCCACCCTCCCCTATGACTGTCATCCTGTAATTTGGTTGGGAATAAACTCCTGGGAGTTAATCAGGAGAAATGGAATTTATACTAAATTGCAAAAGAACAGAAAATGATAAATAAGAAAAGGGTGGAGCTCATTGTGCCAGACCTTAGAAATGTCTTCCAATAGATGACTTTCTCACCTAAAAGCTTTAGACAGCTTAAAAAATAGCACAGTATCTCAATTGAATGGCTAAAATCATGAATAGATTCTGAATAGATTCTCATGTATGCATTTCTAAGATACTTTCTATTTTCTGACAATCCAAAAAATAAAAAAAGCCTTTTTAAAAGGATTTTTAGAACAGGGTCACAAAAAAACATTGATCCATAGAAATATAGCTCATATTTCACATTTGCTAATTGAAGACACTGGACTAGTTATTTACTAACAAATATGATCAAGGAAATGCATCACATATTAATTATGAATCTCATTATTAAGAAATTTTAGACTGTTAAAACCTTAAAAGCATAGCTCCCTTATAATATACAGATGCAGTTTTATCCACCTTTCCTATAAAGGCCTGCATTAAAATAAAGAAAAAAATATTGAATGGACAATTTGAAAGAGAACTAGTCAACACTTTTATTTTTCCATATGACTTATCGTAAAGCTTCTACTGTATATTCCATTAAAATTGCTATATAAGTTATAGTGACAGACCAGATAAACCTGTACATTGGCTTTCCTCAGATAATAAGCATACAAAGAGAAGAACCTTCTCTATTATTGTTTATACTGTTGAAAGCCTGAGGTAAATTAGGTGCTCACTATAGATCACTTATCTTAAGTACCTGTGGTTGGAATATGGACCCCATCTAAGGCAGCTGTGCTCTCCCAGGGTAGCGGAAATAGTTGCAGCTTATTTCATTAATATTAACTTCAGCTTAACTATAATGAGAAATATTGCTTTACTTTAATTTTTTTTACAAACTATGGCCAAAATACCTGACAAGAACAATTTAGATGAGGGAAAGTTTATTTTGGCTCACAGTTTCAGAGGTCTCAGTCCATGGTCAGCCAAGTCCATAGTTTTGGGCCCCAGATAACATAGAACATCATGGAAGGATGTAGTGAAGGAAAAACAGCTCAGGACATGCAACCAGGAAGCAGAGAGAGAAAGCTCTGTCACCAGGTACAAAAATATAACCCCAAAGCACAGTGACCTACTTCCTCTAGTCATAGCTACCAGCCTACAGTTACAGCCCAGTGAGAGCCCACAGCAGTGTGATTAGGTCACACTTCTAATAATCTAATCTTTTTATCTCCGAACCTTCTTGTGTTGTCTCACACTTGAATTCTGGGGGGACCCCGATGTCTAAACCATAACATTAAGGTGTCTTTTCCACTATCTTGACCACAGACAGGCTGTATGACCAGGATTCAAAAGCTAAATAACTACAAGATCCATGCAACACATGTATGTAAATGGTCTAGGTAGCAGAATATAAGAAGCAATGTAATGAGACAATGTGGGGACTGTGGGGAAGGAACAAGGGCATCCCTAATGCTAAGGAAGCAGCAGTGATTGACTTCATCTGTTGCCAAGAAGCAAACAAGAGCCTGAGAAGATGAGCGTGCCACTGGTTAAAAGGAGCAAAAAAAGGTGAAAATGCTTTATCTGGCTGTGGAGCTTCCAATTTAAAATATTTACTAAGAAACTTTTGAAACCCTGAGCTACCATATCATATTTGTAGGATAAACTGAGTCTAAGTGTTGCCAGTTGGGTGCATTATTTCTAGATTTATTGACCTTATATACTGGGATAATGGCTAATTTTGTGCCAATTTGACTGGGATAAAGTACTCAAGTATTTGGTCAAATACTCTGGATATTGGTGGGAAGGACTATTTTGGATGATATTAACAATTAAATCTCTATATTTCGGTAAAGCAGATCACCCTCAGTAATACAATGGGTCAAAGTCCATAAGAAAAAGGCTGACACTCTCTGAGAAAGAAGAATTTCTGCCAGCATTAACCTTGAGACTCAAACGGAAACATCAGTTCTTCCTGGGCTACCCTATACATTTTGGATTTTCTAGCCCTAAATTTTGTGAGGCAATTCCTAGATCTAGATAGATAAGACATATCTCCTATTGGTTCTGATTCTTAAGAGAAACCTGTCCTAATACACCAGGTTTGTTAAGAGTCTCATTTTATGCTTTTCCCCAGAAAAGCTAAATAATAAGACTTTTATTTGAGCATTCTGTTAATACAGCTTCAACTCTACAACCCAAGATGACTTAATCCCAAAATCTATACAATCAAAACTAGTCAATTATTCTGGTTAGTACATTTACTCCTTCCTTATTCTTTCTCTAAAGAACCTAATTTATTTCAAACCAAAGTTTTAGAAATATCCTCTTTACTCCACTATTTTTCTTACCCAATGTACCCTCAAAAACCAACAGTTTGGAATATGGCTTATTTAGGGTTTTGTTTTTTCCTTCTTTCTTTTGATTAGAATGTGTTTTGAAATAGCAAGTTAATTCACATTAAATTTCTTTTAGTTAGCTATTGCTCTACATAGAATCTTATTTAGTAAACTACTCTAAACCATATCCTTCTCTACTTTCCACTTCTTCCATTTTGCTCACATGTTTGTATCTTACATATGGCATGCATCTTTTCTGGAAAAAAATAGCACAGAAAGGGAAGTAAAAACAAAGAGAAATTTATAAACAAATTGTACCAGATTACACATGAGCATTTATTCAATAGCAATAAATATCAATAGCTAATGTATATTTAGTGCTTACAATGTGTTGGAATTTCTCCTAAACACTTTACATATATTAATTCTAATCTTTAACAGTCCTCCTTTAATCCTCATGATGTCCCTGTGAGATACCATTAATTACTCTTCCTATTACTCATAGAAGATATGGAGGCCAACAGACAATTAAAACCTTGTTCAAAGTTAATAAATTATAAGCATCGACTGTGGGTCATAACCTGCCTGAAATGTGTCACCAAAGCCAGAGCTATTATATTAAAATGAAGCGTGGTGAGTACTTTCCTATGACAAGCTAAGATTACAAAGCACAGAAGTATATTACCTGGTGATCTAGGTTCACAAAATAATTTGGAATCCCAAGAGAAAATAGATAGCATATCTTTTGCTACACTTTCTACCAAACACCCATATCTGAAATTTCCTAAATATAAAACTGCTACTGTAGTTGAAGAATAAGCAGAAAATAAATAGTACTACAGTTTTGATGCAACAAATAATTGACCTTTATGAAAATGAAAGTTTGGGAATTTTAGTCATTTTACAAAAATAACATATCAGAAGAACAAGCCTTCATATCTTGTGAAGTAAAGAACATATAATAAGTATATCAGTTTTTTTTTAATCAGACCTGTCAGAACCATGGACAGTGGTTTTGAGCTAATTCACTAATTTGGTAATATTTTGATATGAGTTAGGAAACGAATTTCTTGTCAAAGACTAAAATAAAACAGTGTCCACAAAGTTAGAAGCATTTGTTTAAGGTTATAATACTGAAAAAAGGATGCTCTCTCAATATTAATGGGAAACCAACCTTTCATAAATACTCCTGATGAAATTATATGATTAGTAAGTGTACCTAAAATCTACCCTTAACATTAGTTTCAAAGGCCAAATCTTGGGATTCCCATGGGATTCTCAGATTTTGAGAAATGTGTTTTCTAGAGTTAAATCTGTTAAGTTGCACCCAAAGCAAAGTATAAAACAAATTCTGTGGTTTATTTTTCAGTATAATTCATAAATTAATAGTACTTTTTGGTTTGTATTCACTTTTTGTTTTCCTTATTGTTTTCTTACCTTCATATTGATTCCTTCTTGTTATTTCCAGAGTCTGTATCATGCAATAGGATTTATATGAATAGATTTCATCTTTCTTTCATCTGTTGATAGAAAAGAAGTAAATATTTCTGGAAAATATAATCAAAACACAGATTTCTAGTAAAAATAAAATTTTTTTGTCTATCAACTCATCTTTTTTCAATCTGATCATAAGACAAAGTAGAAAAGGAAAGTTTCCAAGTCTCTTTCTCAATTGTATTATTTCATTTTCCATTGCAATAGCAAAATATTTGAAGTTTTTTAAATAGAAGTTTGTTTACTTAGAGTTCTTGAATATGTTACTCAGTTTTTCATCAACGTGACCAAAACACCTGACAAAAGCAATTTAAAGGAGGAAAGATTATTTTGGTTCCTTGTTTCAGCCCATAGGTGCCTGGCTCCAAGGCAGAAACATCATGGCAGGAGGGCATGGTGAAGGAAAGCAGTTTATCTCATGGCAACTGGAAAGCATAGAAAGAGAGAGAGGAAGGGATCAAAGAGAAGATAAACTCTTATAGGACATTTCTACCATGACCTATTCCCTCCATCCACTTTCCAGTTCCCAGTAATCCATTCAGCCATTACTGGATTACTCCAGTAATAAGCTAGAGCTCTTATGATTTGATCATTGATCAAAAGTCCTACCTCTGGGCTGGAGCAGTGGCTCAGCGGTTTCGATGCTTACCTGGCAAGCATGAGGAGGACCCGGGTTCAAACCCCATTAACACGTACACAACTAAGTGTTGGAGCAACTAAGGCCATGTGAAAAACTAAATAAAGTTGTTTCTCTCTTTCTCTGTCTCTCTCACTGTCCCTCTCTCTCAAAAAAAAAAAAAAAAAAAAAAAAGCCCTACCTCTGAGCACTTGAGACTTGAGGGGACATTCCAGATCCAAATCAAAACATGGAGGTTCAAGGTCATAGTGCCAACTTCTATTCAGATCATGTGAGGGATACTTGGAAGATGGCAATGCAATGGGGAAGCTGTGTGAGAGCAATCACACTGCAAGACAGAAATTCACAGAGATATTCAGGGGAGGATAGTGTTGTTATTTTATAGCAACCCATTCTCCTGGGAATTAACTGAGATCCCATGAGTACTACATCAATCACTTTCAAAGGCAACACTCCAAATGGCCTATTTACCTTGGACCAAGTCCTACCTCTTAACAGTTTTTCCATCTATTAATATACCCACATTGGGTGCTGGTACAGTGGCTCTGTGCTTATGGTGCTTGCCTGAAATGCACTAGGGTGCGGGTTTGAACCCCAGTATCATGTACACAACAAAGTGGAGCAATGAAAGCCACATAAAAAAACTTTTAAAAATTGATTCTTTCTCTCTCTCTCCCTTTCTCTCTTCCTCCCTCTTTCTTTAAACAAAAAAAAAATGTTAAAAAATATATCCACATTGGAGAGCAAGCTTCCAACACATGAACCCTTGGGGGACAAAACAATCCAAGCCCTAGCAGCAATCCTTGACTGAATTTTGCCTACGTATAAGGAAAGAGATCTGTGGGATTTGTGGAATTAATCAAAACTGATATTTTGTGGAACCACAATCAGTCTCTTCATGTTGGACATTCTCTTGGATGCCAGAGAGGGAAGACTAGGAGTAGGGACTGATCTTCAATAAATAAGATACAACCACCTCTGATTTCATCGAACTCTACTTGCTTTTGAACCCTTCTTGACAGTTGTCATCATCTACACACTTTTTAAATCACTTTTGAAATGTTTAACCCCAGGCTTAGATATAAATTAGTAAGAAAAGACTAAATCATTTCACACTGTAGTTCAATTGTGACTTCCCAATGACCCTGCCTCCGCAAATGCATCCTGAAACTTAAGAGTATTAAAATATGTGGCCTAGTTTTTTGTTTGTTTGTTTTGTCCCTTAAGAATCATGGAGATGGCAAATGATATTCGCAAATTGGAAACAATTTTTTTTTAGAATTCTGTGTTCTTGATATCATGTAATAATATTTTTAATAAATATATGTATCTTATTTAACAAAATCCTCAGGGACTATATTTCCAAGCATTAGGTAGGAAGAAAATCTGCCCTAAGTATGATAATAAGCAGGAAAAACTGTATAATGCATCTTGTATCACTAGCCTCTAGACTCTGTGTATATGTCATAAAACACATTTCTTATATAAAATTGAATTTACAAAGACCCTCTAATATCAATATATTGAGTATTTAGGGTATGCTCTACCCAACAAACACTTGAAAATCAGAGAAAGTAGCTGTCACATTGCCTCAATATGAAATTAATGTCAGAGAAGGTACTTTTTTCTCACCATCGCCTCCTTCTCAATGACACATCAATTCCCCAGTGATAAATGTAAACTGATTTTAATCACTATAGTCAACTGGGCACATACTTCAAGAAAGTTATTATCTGAAACCATAAAAATCAAAAAGCTAGCTAGAATTTTCCTCAGAGATCATTTTTCTATTAAGCTCCTCTAATGGGAGATGGTATAAATTTGTAGCCTTCAAAATCTGATGCTGGAAATTTTTTACCCTTTCTGGCAGTTAGGAATATATTTCAAAACATAGTCAATGAAGAATTTGGGTACTGGAAATGGTAGAGACCACAACTTACAAGGCCTGGGAATTAATTGATAATAAGTGGTACTAAATAATGCCTATGATAAATAAAGTATTCTGTGGGAGTTTAGACATGAAAAGTTAGAGGTAAGGGTAGGTAGATATTGTGGGGGGTCTCAAAATTAAGTGGAGAAGGTGATGGCAAAAAATGGTGTTTAATTCTTTGGGGAAAACACTGGTGTGGAGAATAAACTGCTGATGAAGAAATTTTACTTTGCATAAGTGAAAATACCTTTAACAAAAGAAGCAGCATAAAAACTGCTATTTGAGTTTGAATATTGTATCTGTCTAAGCAGCCTTGCTGTAAATTTTTTCTTGTCATTGAAAATCACTAAACCTCCCATGTCCATTTTTCAGAGCCTGAGTATTAGACAAACATGGTAGGCCAAAACCTCCCTCTACCATTTTAGATGCGGAAAGTGAAAATGCTTTTGTGGTATTTAGGCACAATGTGAAGAAAGGATAGCATCGTCTGAACTTCAGCAAACAAGTGAAAACCTAATAATATTCTAATATTTTGAAAGTTGAGGCTGCTATTACTACTTCTGTTGGAGCAGTAGGGGGTGGGCAGAGAAAATGGAATCAAGCTGTGCTTCCCTCCTTCTGCCATCCTGCTGCCTCACTGTGTTTCTGCCCTAGCAACCACCACCAGCAGAAAAGTCTCCTGCAGTTTGATATTTACTCTCATCTAAAATACTATGTGAAAAAAATAAAAACATATCCATTCATCCCTTGAAAAATAAGTCATTCACCTTAACTAACATGATCATTATCCTTGATAGCCTGGTCACTGAATACAGCCAATTTAAAACTGAAGATAAAATGTACTTGCAATGCTGACTTTCTAGCACACTAATATCTTCAAATTAATGCAAATGCCCATATAATCTCACAGTGCACTCAAAGGTATATAGATAAGTAGAATGCACTTCCCAAATAGACTTGCTCCTAAGTGTTGCTCATATCGAGTTGATCATTCTGGTTCCATTTGCTCATGGTGTTTTGTTCTAATTTCTAGCAGTTGAGACACAGCCTTGGTGAAAACAAAGTATATAAATCTTATTGTTATTAGTTTGAGTTCTTAAACTGAGCTAGTGTTTTTCACGCATATGAATGTCACCCTGCGAAAGAAATGACTAAGCTTTTATGAGATGCAATTTTTAATGTCAAGTGTGGCAATTAGTTGTGATAAAGTATTGTAATATAAATAAACGTGCATCACAAATTCGAAAGATCCAGAAACACTCATAAAGAAACAAAGAGAAAGAAAAGCCAGACACATTATAGAAAACTGATTATAGTGATAAAACAAGTGAGGTTATTGGTCAGTAATTTAAATCGACTTTGACAGATAAATGCAAATAAAGATGCACTAATATCATTATTACTATGCATTTGCTTGCTTATTTTCTTATTCATGAATTTACAACTTTTAAGAAATCAAAAATCACAATTACATAGTACTTTCTAAGAGTTTAATTTTAGGAGACATGGAAACATTTATTTACAAATATATGATCATAGTTACAATATTGTAAGAAATATTACATAAGTTAAATTTAGGATTTTTTAAATTCCCATTATTCTGGAAAGTTTAAGGGAAATGCAATATGAAAGACAAAATTGAGACACCATTTTTCATAGTGAGTTACACAGGATTTTAATAATTCATTGTAAAGAGATTGGGCAATTAGAGAAGCAAGGGATGTGGCATTGAATCTCTGCTCTTACCACATCCTAGCAATGACTTTTGTTAAGTATCTCAATTTTACTCAGCTGCAAATTTTTTAGCCCTGAATTGTAGATCCACGTTTCTACTTTCCAGCTCATAATCTAAATACAATAATATTCATATGTCAAATTCATTGAGCACTTACTATTTGACACTCTCCTAAGTATTTTACATGTCTTAATTTATATACTGGTCTTGATAACAGTCTAAAGTATATATTATATTATATATTAACTATTACATTGATCTATGGAATATTATATGTTAGTATAATCTGATAATATTTAAATTCTTGTAACACACTGTAAGAACTCCAATTTTTTCTCTTGGTGAGATCAAGAACCATCAGATGGATTTTGAATGGAGATGGAACATGAATTGGCTTTCATTTGTAAAGGTCTTTCTGGCTTCTGTGTTGAGAAAGCACTAATGGTGGGCAGAGAAGAGTCTATTCCAATAATCCTGGTGGGAGAGGGTGAGAATCAGCAGCAGTATGATAGCAGTGGAGTGGAGTGGTGAGAATGTTTGGATTCTGGATATGTTAGAAAGCTGAATCAATGCGTTTCTGATGGATTGAATGTGGAATGAGAAAGAACAGAAAAAGTCAAGCATAACTTTATATTTTAAACTCAACAGGAGAATGGATTGCAATTTACTAAGGTGTACAATATGATGATTGGAGCAGAGTTGATGGGGAAATCAGAAGTGCTTGTTCATAAACTGTGTTCTGCTGCTTTGCCATTACTCTGCAGGGCACTAGCCCCAATACATAGGTGGCTGTGGAGCATGTATGTGTCTTTACTACTCGCCCGGCAGCTGCAGTACTTGCAGATGCTTCCCCATCTAACTGTTCCTTTGGACTCCTCTATTCCCTCCTCACCCTTCACTATATGGCTGATGTACTGGGCTCCCATAGGGTCATAGCTCTTCATCTAGGGAAACTGGTCCTTTGCTGGCAAAACTACTCTTTAGGTGTGGCTCCACCAGGCACTGGGATCTGTAGTATGATGTGGCAGAGAGGAAAGGGGAAAGCCATTCTTTTCCTCTTGTATAGTCATAACAATATAATCTTAGAGATTACAAAAGTAGTGTTACTTGTGCTCCAAAAGTCAAACTTTCCTAAAACAGCTCCTCAGATTTTTCTTTCACTTCTTTATCTCATATAAAAATATTTTTTGGAGATTGGGCTGAAAACAGATTTGATTAAAAGACCCAGGCTATGCTCAAAATCATTATCATTAGGTCCTCTTTGCAGTCAAGTTCATTAGTTACCAAAACAACAGAATAACATGCTCCACTTATGAAAATAAGGTTTTGCTAGATTAAATCATTGATTTCCATAACTATCCACAGAAGACTGAACCCCAGGAATTCAGAAGATTAAGTTCCTTCCAAGTAGCACCCTTGCCTCCCATGAAATTAATTTTCACTGGACCTATATTGACAATTACCCGTCATGGCACAATATGTTCAAACTCCATCAATACATTAAGACATCAAGATAAAACTCACAGTATAATTTCCACTTTGGTGTCTTAGTTCTTTTTGGACGACACTGTCAGAACTGAGATTTTAAATCAAGTCTCTTTGACTCCAAGACTTAAGAACTTAATCACTAAACTGATTAGAAAAAAAAAAGAATAAGAAAGATTGTGAGCTATGTGAGAAGAAGTGATGGGAAATTAAGTATATTGGTGTCTTCATATAATCAAATCTTATGATGTTATCTTTGAATTAGACATTTAGATCTTCATGTGTATTTTGAAAAAGCATGACAATAATCCACAAAATTGAGATCATGATATTGTCCACATTGCTGGGGAGAAATGAGGAATATAATATAATAATTAGGAGCACATTCTTTGTAGGCAAACCCACCTGGGAGAGAATGTTGGCCCTGCTTTTCACTAATGATGTGACCTAGGGCACATCATTTACTTTGCTGAGCTATAAAGAGACAAAGAGATTCAGCTGACTTAAAAATCAGTGTTTTTATGTATCCATTAAAAAATAACTTTGACTTACATTTTTTAAAAAATAAAACTAGGTATTACTTATAAGAAACATTGCTTTAATAAGTAAAATAAAATCTAAGCAAACAACAAACACATTAACCAACACTCATAAATGCTAGAAAAATTAAATCCAAAGTAAACACAGTAAATATGTGACAGGTTTTTTCTGAGTAACCCACATTTGAAAAAAGGATCCAGATATAAGGTGACAAAAACAATAATTCATACATGACATTTCAGAAAGAGTAATTAGCTACAGCCAGAAATTGTTTCCAGGGCTGATGATGGAAGAGTAAAGTTGATTTGGTACCTTTAGGTATCTCCTATCAACACACTCCCTAGCCTCATCAGCCTGTATAAACAAAAGACAGAGAAGAAGGAAAAGAAGGAGAGAGAGGGAAAAGGAGAGATGGAGAGGCAGAGAATGATTGTGAGAAAAAGAACCCTCACCTGACATCAAGTGAGAGTCTTGAGACTCTATGGGAACTAGGAACATTTAGTAGAACAGGCAACTCCTTTGCAATTGAATATCTGTCTATACAGTGAGTTGCTGAGCTGCCACTGTACCGCCTCTACCCCAAAGCCTCATGGTTGAAAAAAAATGGGAGAGAAAGAGTAGGAAAAAATAATAGTCTGCTCTTCTACCTAATGACCGATAAAAGAATGTTTTCATCAGGTCTTGTGAACTCTACAGAGACTGTGACTGTGCTCTCTGAAGACTTCTGCCCAGGAGGGAAGCTCATGACACTCAGCAACAAGAGACAACCAGACATTGCCCAGCAAGAGAGAAGGTGCACTTGTAAAAATTCCAGCTAGAGCTTCTCTATATGAGTAACCTGTGTGGGGGATGTTCTTTATAATACCATAGTGACCAGAAAGAGTCTTTCTGGAACTGCCACAGAATCTGTTTGGGGTAAAAGCACTAAATAGCATAAAGAGGAAAACAAATGAGGAAGAAATTCAATAAAGCATGGCTAAAGGCAGTGATGGTGGAAAATGAAATCATTTTCCATTTGTACTTTACAGAGTTGATCTGTTCAACACCCTATCCTGGTTACAAAGGTGATACCAAGAGTAGGCTTAAATTGGTTTGTCTTCACACAATGAAGACAAACTAATCATAAACTGCAGGGTACTAATGCATTGTATCAAAATGCCATAGGCAGAAACATGAACTTCAGAGCCAGATTGCTTGGGTACAGATTCTAACAAGTAAAATTGAGCCACTTATTTAATATCTTTGTGCCTCAATTTCATCATCTGAAAAAGATGGAGTTAATAATAGAACCTTCCTCTTTGGGTTCTTGTCAAGATCAAATTACTTAATATAGCAAACACTTAGAACAGTACCAGACACACAGAAAGCATTCCCAAAATGCTAGTCAGCAGCAGCAATGTTATTAATGCTGGAGAATTGGAAGCACATCTGCAGTTGGGAATTGTAATAGAGCATGCTCAAATGTAATGGCTGAAAAATAACTCAGACAAAAAATAAATAACAAATATTTGGATGGTGTTATGCTTTGGATCTTAAATGGCACCCAAAGGCCCATAGGCTAAAGGCTTAATCACCAACCAGTGCCACTTCTGTAAGGTGGTAGAACCTTTAGTAGGAGGTGCCCAGTGGAAGGAAGTGAGATCATCAGGGCCATGTCCTTGAAGGGGAAATTGTCACGGTGGTATATTCCTTGCTTTCTCTCTCTCTCTTTGGATCCCAGATGTCACGAGTGACATTATGAGTGGCTTTGCTCCATCATGTACCCTTGCCATGATGTTCTGCCTTGTCACAAAAGCAACAAAGCCAACTAGCCATGGACTGACTGAAATCTTTGAAATCATGAACCAAAATAGATCTTTCCTGCTTTTGTTTATCTTAGATATTTGTCCTAGCAATGGAAAGCTAACACAGATGATTAGAATAATATAATTATTATCAAATAAATAAGGAGCAATAAAGAAACAAGAAGGTAAAAAATGTAAAAGAAAAAATTGTGGGCCTTACTATATAAAAAGCCCAACAAGTTATGAAAGAAAACATCAAAGGAAAGATAAAAAGGAAAATAAACAATGGGAAAAAAATGCATGTAACCAGTTTCAGTATCAGCTTAATCTAGAAAAATAAAAACTCAATGAGGTATTTTAAAAATCTAACATATTATTTAGGAATTGAAAATAATGGTTAATGTTAGCTCAAACCCAAGGAGGAGTACTTTCTTATAATGCTACATAAATTAATATAGACCATGTGGATGACAGTTGGTAATATAAATGAAAGAGATTTCAAAGTGTTTTTCCTTTGGACTCAAAAATAGCATTCTCAGAACTTAAACTACAAAAACACAGTGAAATACAGAATATGTTTTACAGATAAAGATATTTAGCACACAGAAACCTGTAAGTGTCCACAAATTTTGAAAAAAGTTCTACCAAAAATACAAAAGAATAAATATGGCAAAGTTAATAATAGAATGTTAATAGTAATTACCTCAAGGGTGTAAGTCACTTTTCCTACACTGTATTCTCCGGTAATTTTACTATTCTACATTTTTTTGGTATTTCTGTAAATTTGTAACTCATCATCAGAATATTTAATTGCATGTTTGTAAGACAGAGGCAGCCCACACGTCACCTTTTCTGGGCTGTGTATATGTGCTCCGTATGAAGGGATGTGAGCTGTGTTGAACAGGGATTATTTTCCATCGTGAGTATCTCTTTTAGCTAGACTGATTTCATGTGCTGCTGCATTGAAAATATGTTCTTTTAGCCAGTTTATTGCATTTCTGTGTAAGATAAATACTTATCAGTGATGCATTTATCTTCTAGGTGGGTCTCCTATGGTAGAAAAGAAGCATTCTTGAGAGGTCAGTGTCCACCTGCAATATTCTTTTCTATTTTATTTGGTCCTGATACACGGATTGAATGTTTTCATTAGTCTGAAACTGGATCTTTTGTCTCCTAAATGCCTTTCTTTTTCTTGCCTGTCTTGTCACAGTTTATTAAAAGCATGATTTGTTCTATGGAATTAGATTCCATCTCCTCAGCTTGATGGGATTTTTGTCTCTTCACCTGGGAATTGTAGATCACAGGATAATTCAGTAATATTTTAAATAAAGGAATTTAATAAAACTTCTATGTTGAATACGATTTGAAGGTCCTTTAAAATAGATTAGTCTATAATATATATCTTGCTTCCTAGTTTCTATAACCTTGCACAGATAAAGACTGAGAATATTTATGTGAGGCAAATCTGATTCAAAATCTAAATTATATGCATATATATGCATGCAAAAATATACATAGATATATACTGGGAGAAATCAAATGGAGTAGCATGAAGTCAGAAAGAACTAATGGCTCCGGAGAGTAGCAAAAGTCCTTAATCAATCCCAATTTAATTAATTTTTTTTCTCCTCCCTCTCTTTTTCTCACTATATCCTCCTGAGGAAGAAATTTATAGATAGATAGATATTTTACATATATATGAAAGAGATGAAGTAAAAGACAAAGACTTTTAGACTATAATTTTTTACATCAAACCTAAATTTTCAATTACACTTATTTTGTCATTTTATACATACAGGAATACATACTTCATTCACACTCTATCCCTTTATTAAATAGTAAAAGAACACAAAAGTTACAACTGTGAAATATTTTGCAAAAATACTAGTGATTTGGGGAAATATATATATATATATATATATATGCATTAATTCTGAAATACTTAAGCCAGTTAGTTGAACACTGCAACAAAAAAATCCTGAGGAAGTTTTTATATGACATTCCAGTTTTCCACTTCTGCAGTTCTTAACTTCTTCCTCTTATTAAGGAATACTTTTTTTCTTAAAAATATAATTATAAAAACTTCCAAAAAATTACCAAAAAATAAGAAATAAACTTCACCAAAATTAGGGAATACCAATGCTTTACATTTTTCATGCATATATAAAGATGGAAGAGATTGTTGCTTTAAGATTAAAACATTACTCATTTTAATTAAAAAAAGTATCAATTTTCCACTTGTGTCATATCAATGATCAAAAATTTTCAGAATTTAGACCATTTCAGATTTTGAATTTTTAGATTAGTAATGCTTGTCTTATATTATAAAAACTACAGAAAAAAATCTTATTTTTTCAATGTTTCAGTACTGAAGAGTTTAGTTGAACATGTACTATGAAAGATAAGAAAATTAGCAATCTATCTCCTATTTTGTTAATTTCTTTTCCATTTTCTTCTGATTAAAAGTTTTATTTATGGTATTATTTAATTTTATAGTGCTACATTTTCATGTTTTCCTTCAATTTTTGCCACAGCTCCTCCAATCCCCATTCACTTGTCTATAATTGTCAGATAATGTGGAGGGGATAATTATTGTTATAAAGCACTCTGGTTGCTATCATAACAAGGACCCTCACCATTCTCTAGGTTCAGAAACTGCAGGGCATAATTTGCTCTAATTTAAACTTCTCAGAAGCAGCACCAGCAGGGAGATAACACTTTACAGTCACCTGCGATTCCACAGGTTGCCAGGAGTTTTTAAATACTATGAGAACAAAGAACTCTATGAGAGGAAAGAAAGAAAGGAAAACAAACACACTGAGTTGGCTGATTTCAATTATATGTGATGTAATTATCAACAGGTACAACTTGGGAATTATCCCTCCTAAACTGGCCTTGTTTTATGACTATATAATTATACAAAATATTTTGCATGCCTTGATATTATTGCAAATATAGGAGTTCACATTTAAGATAAAGAAAGCAAACTTTAAAAAAAAACCCACCTTAACCACAAAAAAGTACTCATGTAATTAAAATATATATATTCTAGAGAAACTTACAAAAGAAAATCATCACTTATGATCTAGTATTAAATAGTCAAATATAGTCAGACATGGAATCTTCAGTATAGTCAGGGCATAGGTTAGTTTTCTGCTTTCTAAAATATTTAATTTCTTCTGTTTTTCTCATAAACACAAAAAAGTAACTTACAGTCTAGCCCATGAGCAGATTTTTTGGTGAGGCCTAAATGATTTTCTTCATAATTTCTGTTTAATGATAGCTGATTCTCTTTTTAAATAGAAACTTATATTCCCACTTTTATATTTCTTTTTCTTGGGCAGAAATCTATATTATTATGTATCAACATAGCTACATTTCTTGAATCCTTATATAATTAAGAGTCAATTTTGTTGTGGATATTCATCTTAGTAGGGTATAAAATTATTGTTACAAACTGAAATAGGTACCTAATGAAACCATACAAAAATTTGTATATTAAAGAGAGAGTGAGCTTAAGTATGTCATATATTGATCCTTTTCCATTTCAGTTCTGAAATTTCTTTTAAAATTCAATCTTTATGTAATTTTCAGTAGCACAATTCTTCATCGTGTGATTTTACAAGTTAACCAACAAGCACCTATTAAATTTTGAACTTTAGAAGTTTGATGGAAACACAACAAATGGAAGAGAAAATATAATTAGTCATCAAATAAAATTTCATCCAGGTAAAAAATTGTGTAAGTTAATTTTATAAGTCAATTTGGTTAGGACATGGTAACCAAATATTTGATCAAACATAGAATGTCACTGTTCTAGTAACTTTTAGATGAGCTTAATGTGTAAAGTAGACTTTAGGTAAACTATAATACCCTTTATGATGTGAGTAGATCTCCAATCAGTTGAAGGTGTTAAGACTAAAGTTCCCTAACAGAGAGAGAATTCTGGAGACCTGATCTGCAACATCAACTCAATTCTTCTGCAGTTTGTGTGTGCACATGCACAAGTGTGTATGTGTGTGTGAGAGAGAGAGAAAGAAAGAGAGAAAGTGGGAGAGAGAGAGAGAGAGAGAAGAGAGAGACAGAGAGAGAAGAGAGAGAGAGAGAGCTCCTATTGGTTCTGATTTTCTGGAAACAAACTAATACAAAGATAAAATAAATCTGTAGATCAAAAGCGAATTCTTTGTTTTAAAGTAAAGTCAACCAATCTAAACTGAGGCATATCCTAGATGAGTTATCAAAATTCAAGAAAAAAAATTACTGTGTGTTTGTCTTATTCTTCTGTTTACTTACTGCTTTCCCCCAACCCTCTATTGTTGAAATCTTGAAAAGTGTAGTATGTTTATAATTTGCTTGCTGTTTTCCTATACCAATGCAAGGCCCATTTGAGTAGGAGTTCAAAAAATAAATGATGGATGAATGGATATCTACTTCACAGAGTTGTTATGAGATAATGTATATGAGGAATGAACAATATTTGTTTTGTTTCTACTATGTGCTAAATACATTTTTATGTTACCATAAAAACATAAAAAAAACATTTATTTTAGTTCACCCAAACTATAATGAGGGAAAGTAGATATTAATGGTTGTATTTTAAAGTCAAAGAAACTGAAACAGAAAATTTACATTGTGTGAGGTAAAAAATCAGGATCTAACTTTAAATCCAACCTGATTCTACTATAAAAGTCTCTTTGGAACTGAAAAGTGTGTAGTTGATATTATTATCAATTTTTTGTCTATTTTCGGTAAAATATTATATTCACAAATCTACCTTTTCTTCTGATTGCTATAATTCAGACTTAAGGTTGAGCTAAATATAAAATTAGAGGAAGCGAATCAATACAGGTTATAGACATGAGATTTATATTTTTATGAACCCAAATTAAGTAAAAGAACCCAATAGTACAATTTATTTGATTTAATTGTATAGCTGACCTAATTTCATAAAATAAATAATTCTCTGATGTATGTTATATGAAAATTTGCCTTATAAATGAGTAAAACCTTTGAGTGTAACTGGATGTTTGTTAAAAAATTCTGATAAGCATTTTTGCTAAGGAAAATATTACTTCCGTTTTTAATTAATTATTCATCCTATTAATTACCTTTATAAATTCATATTTATATTACTATGTCAAATTTAGTGATGTATTTAATGAAAGTCATTTCCCTCTATTAGGTATCTGCCTTTTGTCAATGCTGAAGAAATTGCTTCACTGACTTCCTAATTTTCCTCCTATAGTTTTGTTCAAACTCTCCTACATCTAGTTTGATTTTTTGTTACAGTTTTCATATGGTTTTATACTTTGCACACTAAAGACTAGTTAAAATGTTCTTACATGAAATGTCCCCTAGTTAATACAGATGTTATTTTGCATTTTTTTCTAAATTAACTTAGCATTTTATCTGACCTATTTCATTTTTTATCCCTTTCAACTTTGCATTCTTCTTATTTTAATATGGGCATTTTTGAAAAAAGATAAGATATATTTTACATAGTTTTTACATTGTTGAATTCCTTATGGTATTTAATATGGCAGCATCCAATAGATATCTAATAAAAGCTGACTGATCATTTGAGTTGTCATTTATCGGAGTAATAACATATCCCTAAAACATACTTAAAATGTTGCTGAATTACTTAAATCCTTATATATTAACTCTTTTCAAATACATAGTTTGCAACAGCTATTCTAATATTCTATTGTGTCAACAAATTACTGAACACACTGGTATGATATAAGACTTTTTTATAAGAAAGGAATTTTTTTTTTTTTTACAAATACACTCTTAAATATATTTGGGAGGAAAATATCCATTTCAGAATAGATTGTGTTTCATCAAAATTGCCAAATGCTAATCCTTAAACATTATTTTAATACTAATGGATGTTCATTTAACATCCAGTCCAAGAGCAGTGATGTTAATCCTGATCTAAGTTAAATGATTGCTTCAGAAATTCAGTTTAAATAGGTTTCTGATAAGACTTTGATTACTCTTGTCTTTATATCTGGCCTTTCAGAAATTGCCAAGGAGACTTACAGTTACTTAGATGTATGCTATAAATTTAGCATTATTTTTAAAAATTTAATTAAATTTCAATATTAAAATATTTGGTAAATAAAAGTTATTGAGTTGTATTGAATGTTGCTTTAATGACTTGGAAAAAGAAATTTGAAACTAAAGATTGAAAACACCCATAAGAGACAAAAGTTGTAAAAGATCATGAAAAATTCTGGCAAAGCCAAGTACTGTACTTGGAATATTAGATTTATATGTGCCTACAAAACTTAATTAGCCCTAACATCAGCTATGAATCTGGAATTTACAAAATGTAACTTTCTTCTATTGAAAAATACAATAAAATATATAAAGGCCTGATTATCACCTATAGCTCAGAAATAAAACACTTAGATACATCTAATTTTCATAAACTTTCATCAGTACACATAGCATATAATAAATTAGAATTTTAAATGCTTAGCATTTTAAGACTTTCTAAGATGTATCAAAATATTTTTGAATTTAAAAATAACATTTTTTTCTTAGTAACTAAAAACAGGCTCATGTTTGTTAATTTCTAAATGCGGCATGAGATTCCTTCATTTATCAAGTATTTCCAATTAGAACATCCCATTCTCTACACAACCTGGGAGGTATGTAGGATGGGTCTTATCTTCACTTTACACATGAAATTTCTTGGGCTATAAGAGCAAAAATGAATTTCCCAAAGCCCATACAAGAATACTTTTTAAATAAGTAAAAATCAATTCATAGTGCTGTTTATATTGCTTTTCTCCATCTATACATAAAGGGCTCAAGGAACAGTCATTGCAGGTGAGGTTTCAATCAATAAAATTAAAAGCATTTGCATGAAATAGATCAATAATTTCTCATGATTTTCAGTTACTTATACTTTTCAAGTTACTGTTCAGGATACTGTGGAAAATACAGTCAGATCCTAATTCTACACACTGATTTATGTATTTAATTAACTTCTTATTCTAAAAATATTTATTGAACATGTCCTCATTTCAATAAATAGTGTAAAAACTGTGAAAATGCAGAAATTTAAAAAAATGGATTCTTAACTTTGCATATATCCCCTTAGCATTATTGGGATATCAAACAAAAAAATAAATAAACCAAAACCAAAAATAACTATAATCAATCAATCAATATAATAAACATAATTAATATCCTAATAGATACATTTATAAAGCTTTAGGGTGTCACAGTTATAATAATTACCTGTGTCATGGAGTTTATAAAATGCTTCAAAGTGAAATTAACCTTTGAACTATAACTTTTATAAAAATAATTTAATTTTTTACTATTAAACTTAGAATATTCAAGAATTTAAAAAATCCCAAGTGTATGACTTGAAATACATTGATATTTTAGTATCAAAAAGAATAGTGTCTCATAAAAAATTTCTTATCTGATTCTTTAATCAAATGTAGAGAAAATATGAGATATGGTGATATACATAGAATAGATCTCTAAAATTCTCAGATATAAAATAACTTAAAATAACTATAAATTATATATGTAAAAGTCCATAGGAAAAAAGCAAAAACTGGAAACAAGAAAAATGCACCATAGTAAGTGAATGCTTAAACA
>PVKS010025598.1:0-29569 GCA_004027875.1 Aplodontia rufa | reverse complement strand
TGTCAGTTTGAGTTACATATTGATTTAAACACTTTCCTATCATAAAATCAGGTGAAAAATCATTCAAGCAGCCAGGCACAGTGGTACGTGTCTGTAATCCCAGCAGCTTGGGAGGCTGCAATGGGAGGATCGTAAGTTCAAGGCCAGCCTCAACAACTTGGCAAGGTCCTAAACAACTTAGTGAGATCCTGTCCCAAAATACAAAAATTAAAAAAAAAGGCTGAGGCTGGGGCTTAATAGTTAAACACCCCTGGTTCAGAACTGATACCAAAAAAATAAAATAAAAATAAAAAATAAAAAGGCCCGTGGATGTGACTTAATGGTTAGCACTCCTGGGTTAAATCTCCAGTGCCAAAAAAAAAAAAAACCTGTATATCTGATTTTATACATCTAATGTATATCTGATTATACACAAAAATTGCATATGATAACAGTGCTCATGCCAAAATGTGTCCATAGCTTTAAAAACTTCACTGACTTGTTCATCTTTTAGATTAGAGCAGATCTAATAGGTGTGAGGTGATATTGTGGTTTGGTTTGCATTTCTCTGACAAATGTTGAACATATTTTCATGTATCTGTTGTTCATTTGTCTTTTGAGAACCATCTATTCAAATCTTTTGCTTGTTTTTTTTTTTAAGAGAGAAAGACAGAGAGAGACAGAGAGAATCAGTTTTTATTGAGTTTTTCACATGGCTTTTGTTGCTCTGACACTTAATTGTGTACATGGTGCTGGGGTTTGAACCCGTGCACTTGCCCATGCTAGGCAAGGGCAGTAACCACCGAGCCACCACTCCAGCCCGTTTTGTTTTTGTTTTTGTTTTTGTTTTTAAAGAGAGAAGAACAATGAGAGAAAGAGAGAAACAGAATCTATATTTATTGAGTTTTTCACATGGCCTTCGTTGCTGTGACACTTAGTTGTGTACGTGGTGCTGGGGTTTGATCCCGTGTACTTGCACATGCCAGGCAAGCGCCGTAACCGTTGTGTACGTGGTGCTGGGGTTTGAACCCGTGTGCTTGCACAAGCTGGTCAAGCCCTGTCACTGCTGAGGTACCCCTCCAGCCCCTTTGCGCTTGTTTTTAAGTAGAAATATTTGTTATCTAGTTATTGAGTAGTTTGAGTTCCTTGAATATTTTGGATATTACCTCCTTATATCATTTGCAATTTGCAAATATTTTCTGCCAGCCTGTGGGCTGTCTCTTCACTCTTTTGTTTTGTTTTATAAGAGAGTAAATGGGACAGTGAGAGAGAGAATTAATTTTATTTAGTTTTTCATGTGGCTTTCTTTGCTGTGACGCTTCATTGTGTACGTGGTGCTGGGATTAGAACTCATGTGCTCGTGCATGCCAGGCAAGCACTGTAACCGCTAAGCCACCGCTCCAACCCTATGCAGAGCTTTTTGATTGTTTGACATCGTCTCATTTGTCTATTTTTGGTTACATAGCTTGTGTTTTGGGGACACATGCAAAAAGTCTCTGATCAATGTGGTGGAAATTTCCCCATAAGTTTTTTAAAATAGTTTTCTAGATTTGGATCTTAGGTTTAAGTCTTTCACCCATTTTGAGCTGATTCTTTAAGTGATGAGATAAGGGTCCACTTTTGTTCTTTTTAATGTGGATATCAAGTTTTCCCAACACCATTTATTAAAGAGACTGTTCTTTCCGCATTGTTCTTGGCATCTTTGTTGAAAAACCAATTAACCTAGTGGATAAATAGACGATGTTGAAAAAAAGGAAAAATACAAAATGGTCAACAAATATATGAAGAAAATGTTCAACATCTTTAGCAAGCAGGGAAATTAAAATTAGCAGTACAGTGAGATTTCATCTCATTCCATTTAGAATAGCAATCATCAAGAATGCTAATAATAGTTGGGCATGGTCGTGCACGCCTGTAATCCCATCTACTTAGGCTGAGGCAGAAGGATCGCAAGCTCAAGGGCAGTCTCAGCAGCTAAACAAGACTCTGTCTCAAAGTAAAAAATAAAAAGCTTGGAATGTAGCTCAGTGTAGAGCACTCCTGGGTCAGTCCCCAGCACCTCTCCCTAAAAAAGAATACAAATAATAATCAATGCTGGCAAGGATGTGTGGGGAAAAGGAACAACTTATATACTGTTGGCATGACTGTAAATTTATATCAACCACCTTGGACATCAGTATGGAGGTTCCTCAGAATACTAGGAATAGAACAACCAGCTGCACCATTCCTTGCTATTTATCCAAAAAACAAAAAAAATTAAAGTAGGCATACTATAGTCATACATGCATACCCAGTTTTTAGCAGTGTAATTCACTATAGCCAAATTATGGAACCAACGTAGGAGACCATCAATAGATGAATGAATAAAGAAAATGTAGTATATACACAATGGTGTTTTACTCAGCCATAAAGAACAAAATTATGTCATTTGTAGGAAAATGGATGGAACTTGAGAACATTAAATGAAATAAATCAGACTTAGAAAATCAAGAGTCAGTATGTTTTTTCTCATGTGGAAGCTAGAAAGAAAGGAAAAACAAAGAGTGTGGAATCTCTTGAAATTAGAAGGGAGACCAGTGGAGTAGAGGTAGGGAAAGGGAAAGTACTAGAGAATGAAATTGACCAATTATGTTTTTGTGCATGTGCCAATCTGTCATAATGAATTCAACTATTTATGTGTAATTATAATGTATAAATAAAAATTAATTGACCTTAGGGAAAAAAATCAGTAAAGAAATCACCAGCCTAAATAGCTCCACAAATCAAATGGACTTAACAGACATATATAGAATATTCCACCCCAAGTTAGCAGAATACACCTTCGTCTCAGCAGCACATGGACCCTTTTCCAAAATAGATCATATTCTGGTTTACAAAGATAATCTCAGCAAATATAAAAAAGTAGATATCATTCCATGTATCGTATCAGACCACAATGCCATGACCCTAGCAATCAACAGTAAATAGAAAACACACATATTCATGGAGATTGAATAATAAATGAAGAATGGCTCCAAGAAGACATGAGAGAAGAAATCCAAAAATTCTTGGAAGAGAATGAAAATGAAGACACAACATATTGAAACCTCTGGAACAGCAGGAAAGCTTTCCTAAGGGGAAAATTTATAGCACTGAGAGCCCACATTAAAAATGAATAGAAATCCCAAATACATAAGCTTATGCTCCATCTCAAAGCCCTTCAAAAGAAAGAACAATCTAACCCCAAAGCCAGCAGAAGACAGGAAATAATCAAAATCAGAGCTGAAATCAATGAAACTGAGAACAAAAAAACAAAAAAAAGAATTGATGAAACAAAGAGTTAGTACTTTGAAAAAATAAACAAGATAGACCCATACCCATTCTCACTAATAGAAGGAAAGAAATGAAGCAAATCAATAAAATCTCCAATGAAAAGGGAGCAACCACCACTAACCCCACAGAACTCCAACAAATTATAAGATCATATTTCGAAAATCTATACTCCTACAAATTAGACAACATGGAAGAAATGGATACATTTGTAGACACATACAACATACCAAATTGACACAGGATGATATTGAATTCCTAGACAACCCAATAACAGGCACTGAAATCCATATAGCAATTAAAACTCTACCAAACAAGAAATGCCCAGGACCTGATGGCTTCCCTGCTGATTTTTACCAAACTATTGAGGAGAAACTAACACCTCTCCTTATTAAGTTATTTCAAGAAATTGAAAAGGAGGGAACTTTCCCAAACACTTTTTATGAAGCAACCATAACCCTGATAACAAAACCCAACAAGGACACATGGAAAAAAAAACATGAGAGAAAACTACATACCAATATCCCTGATGAACCTGGATGCAAAAATCCTGAATAAAGTTCTAGCAAACCATATTTGAAAACTTATCAAGAAGATAATCCATCATGATCAAGTGGGCTTCATCCCAGGGATGCAGGACTGGTTCAACATATGCAAGACAATTAATATAAAACACCACTTCAGCAGAATCAAGGACAAAAACCATATGATTATCTCAATGGATGCAGAAAAGGCCTTTGATAAAATTCAGCACCCTTTTATGCTCAAAACTCTAGAGAAGATAGGGATCAAAGGAACTTTTTGAGCTATGTAAAGGCTATACATGCTAAACCCTTGGCTAGTATATAAATGGAGAAAAGCTAAAAGCATTTCCACTAAACTTGGGAACAATACAAGGCTGTCCACTCTCACCACTTTTATTCAATATTGTTCTTGAGACCCTAGCAAGAGCAATAAGGCAAGAGAAAGAAATCAGAGATAATCATAGGAAGAGAAGAAGTCAAACTCTCCCTTTTTGCTGATGATATGATCCTGTATCTGGAAGATACAAAAAACTCCACCAGTAAGTTGCTTGAACTTATAATCAGATTTATCAAAGTGGCAGGCTACAAGATCAACACCCATAAATCAATAGCTTTCCTATTCACTAACCATAATAAGGCAGATGAAGAAATTAGGAAATCAGTCCCATTCACAATATCCTTGAAAAGAATAAAATACTTGAGAATTAACCTTATAAGGAAAGTCAAAGATCACTACAATAAAAATTATCAGACCCTGAAGAATGAAATCCAAGATGATCTAAGAAGATGGAAAGATGTTCCATGCTCTTGGTTAGGCAGAATTAAAATAATAAAAACGGCCATTCTGCCAAAAGCTCTATAAAGATTCAAGCAATCCCCATTAAGATACCAATGTCATTCTTTATAGATATAGAAAAGGCAATCCTCAAATTCATTTGGAACAACAAGAAACTCAGTACAGCCAAAACATTACTAACCAAGAAAGACGAAACAGTTGGTTTTACAATACCAGATTTGTTACTACAGAGCTGTAGTAACAAAAACAGCATGGTACTGTTATCAAGATAGGAATGAAGACCAATGGAATAGAATAGCAGACCCTGAAAAAAATCCACAAATCTTTAAACATCTGATTTTTGACAAAGGGGTACAAAATATTACAAGGAGGAGAGACAGCCTATTCAACAAATGCTGCTGCACAAACTGGACAGCCATTTGCAGAAAGTTGAAATTAGACCTTTATCTTTCACCTTGCACAAGAATCTAATCAAAATGGATCAAGGAGGTAGGAATTAAACCAGCTACCTTACTACTGATGGGAGACAAATTAGGTCCAACACTTCAGCATTTCAAAGTAGGCATTTGCATTTTTTATTGGTTAAAAAAAACAGTCTTGGGGCTGGAGCAGTGGCTTGGTGGTTACGGCGCTTGCCAGGCGTGTGCAAGTACACAGGTTCAAACCCCAGCAACCCACGTACACAGCTAAGTGTCAGAGCAAGGAAAGCCATGTGAAAAATTCAATAAAAATTGGTTCTCTCTCTCTCTCTCTCTCTCTCTCTCTGTCTCTCTCACTGTCCCCTCTCTCTCTTTAAAAAAAAACAGTCTTACATTTAGGAGGGAGTCATTGTCATACAATCAAGGACAAATGTATAATGACAGAGCAAGCCAAGCCCGATGCCATTCCATGGTTTCCTCCCTTGGGTTCCCCATGGTTCCAAGTTTCCTCCTACTTAACCCCTGTGTTAATTGGATTTCTCATGGAAGTTGAAGGTTCCCCACTGTGTTCATTCCTCCATACTTCCTCCCTCCATCCTCCTTGATATCCTTCCTAACCCCTCCCCACCTCCCTGCCACCCTCCTTTGTCCCTCAGCATCACAGGCAAGGTTTCCCCTGCTCATGTAAAATTTCATACATGTTGAGGTTATTATTAGTTTGACCATCATCATACTGTTTGCAATTGTATTCTAGCTTCCACAAATGAGAGAAAACATTTGGCCCTTGAGCCTCTGAGTTTGGGATAGTTCACTTAGCATAATTTTTTCCATCTCCATCCATTTGGCTGCAAATGCCATAATATTGTTTTCTCTAATAGCCGAGTAGATTTTCATTGTATATATGTACCACAGTTTTTGAATGCACTTGTCTAGTGAGGGGCATCTGGGTTGGTTCCATAGTTTAGCTATAGTAAGTTGAGCTGCTACAAACATTGATGAAGCTGTATCTCTATAATATGCTGATTCTAGCTCTTTTGAGAAAATATCCAGGAGTGGGATAGCTGGGTCATAAAGCAGTTCCAGCCCTAATTTTTTGAGAAGTCTCCACACTGCTTTCCAGAATGGCTGTACCAGTTTGCAGTCCTATCAACAATGTGACAGTGTTCCTCTTTTCCCACAGCCCCTCCAGCATCTGTCGTCATTTGTATTCTTCATTTTTGCCACTCTGACAGGAATGAGGTGGAATCTCAGTGAAGTTTTGATTTGCATTTCTCTGATTGCTAGTGATGTAGAGCATTTTCTCATATATTTAAGGGCTTTTTGGACTTCCTCCATTGTGAAGTTTCTATTTAGTTCGGTAGCCCATTTATTGATTGGATTATTTGTGAGTTTGGTGTTTAATTTTTTGAGTTCTTTATATATTCTGGATACTAACCCTCTGTCTGAGATGCAACAGGCAAAGATTTTCTCCCATTCTGTAGGTTCTCTCTTAAAACTCTTGACTAAATCTTTAACTGTCCAAAAGCTTTTTGTTTTAATTGCATCCCATTCATTTATTCTTGACTTTAGTGCTTACACCATGGGTGTCCTGTTAAGGAAGGTGGAGCCAACCCCTATGTCATGAAGTGTTGATCCTACTTTTTCTTCAAGCAATCGTAAAGTTACTGATTTAATATCCAGATCTTCGAACCATTTTGATTTGATTTTTGTGCAGGGAAAGAGGTAGGGATCCAATTTCAGATGTCTACATGTGGCTGTCCAGTTTGTCCAACACCATTTGTTGGACAGGCTATCCTTCCACTCTATGCTTTTGCCCCCTTTATCAAATATCAGATAGTTAAAGATATGGGGATTCATCTCAGAATCATCTATTCTATTCCATTGGTGTTCAATTCTATTTTGATACAAATACCATGCTGTTTTTGTTACTATAGTCCTATCATATAATTTCAGGTCAGGAATTGTGATACCTCCTCTTTCTTGCTGAGTATTGTTTTAGCTATTCTGGGTTTTCTGTTATTCCATATGAATTTGGGAATTGCTTTTTCTATATCTGTGAAGAATGTCATTGGTATCTTGTTGGGGATTGCATTGAATCTGTATAGGGCTTTAGGTAGAATGGCCATTTTAATTATATTGATTCTGCCTAATCAAGAACATGGAATATTTTTCCATCTACTCAGATGATCTGCAATTTCTTTTTCTAATGTTTGAAATTTTTCGTTGTAGATGTCCTATTAAGGACATTCTATTCTATTCTTTGTTAGATTGATGCCCAAGGGAGTTTTGGGATTTTTTCATGCTGTTCCTTTCCTCCAAAGCTTGTTGGTTCTTGTTTGCATGACCATTTTTGTTTTCAGATTTCCCCATAGCCTGTTGATAAGTGCCAAGTCCCTGACCCCATGGACTACAAGGGAAGTTTAGGGAAGGCTCTCCAGTAATATGTCAGTGTCCTGAGCAAGGGTTTCTGTCATATGGCACCAGGCCTAGTCACTCTTCCCCAGACCAGTCACAAGAGGGCGCCACTTGGACACAGGCCCTATCTTGACAACTTCCTGGTTCCCTGGAGTTAGCTGCTTGTCCTATCAGCACATTGCAACCAGCCGTTGTGGCAAACAAAGCCAGTAGTTTGGACCGCCTATGTGCCCATTCTTTCCTTTTGCCAAGACCTTTTTTTTTTTTTTTTTTAAAGAGAGGACAGTGAGAGAGAGAGAATCAATTTTTTTTTTCACATGGCTTTCATTGCTCTGACACTTACTTGTGTACGTGGGTACTGGGGTTTGAACCCATGGACTTGCGCATGCCAGGCAAGCACCATAACCACGGAGCCACCGCTCCAGCCCCGCCCAAGACCTTTTTTAGAACTTATTTTCTCTCAGTCTTTTCACATATTCCTTTAAAAATCCCACATCATTACTGTCCACTGATTATCCTTTCCTATTTTTTAGGTTCAAAAAGGGATTTTTTAAATCAATGTATTACTTTTCTGTTGTTCCAATGAATTCATAGAAGGAAAAGAAGTTCTGAACCTGTGCTTTGCTTAAACATTTGGATCTATTTTTCTCTTGGATGTTTTTTGAGTTCTCTGTGTGGTTATGTTTCCTTGAGGTTTGGGTTGAAAATCTAAACAAGCCAATGACTGAGAATTTTCTTCTGAAGATGGTTTATCTCTGCTTTTTAATTTGAATTTTAGTTTCCCCTTGTCCTGTCCATTTCTTTCTCTCCCTCTCCGCCCCCACCTTACCTTCCTTTCTGAACAATTCAGTCTAAAAATCATTAGGTTGGGCAACACAATGGAAATGTACCTGGGGTGGAGAGGTAGCCAAGAGAGGTGCACAAGGCATTGGTGTGGGAGGGGTACCCAGTAGAAGACCCAGGCAAAGGGAGAAGGAGTCCATACAGGGGTCCAAGGTCATATCATTAATGTTTATCATTTATCAATTCCATTAAGATAAGGAGGGCAGCCTTGTCCCATAGGAAATCAGAACATGAGCCCTGTGAGGAGAACTGACACAAAGAGGGTGTCCTGACATTTCCTGTTAGCTCCATTGTGGTGGGGGGGGGCATTTATACAGTAGCAGAACAATGAGGGGACAGGCACCACATGAAGAGAATAGTCCCCTGTGGTGTGTCAGAGCTCAAGTAGTGTGGAGAAGTTGTGTAGCAAAGAGAGCAGCAGCAACCGTGGAAGACTATCACCTGTAAGGAAGACTGAATAAGAAACTTTAATAAAATCCAGGTGCAGTGGCACAGGCCTGTAATCCCAGATACTTGGGAGGTTGAGGGAGGAGGATTGCTAGTTTGAGGCCAGCCTGGGCAACTTAGCAAGACCTTGTCTCAAAATAAAAAATAGAAGGGGCCAAGGATATAACTCAGTGGTAAAGAACCCCTGAATTCAATTCCCAGTACCAGAAAGAAAAAAAAAGGAATATGGAAAGGAGAAAACTAGAATATACTTTTTGAGTTTAGATTGAGATTGAACTCAGATTCCAGTATAGAAAGATATAGAAATAAACATAGATATAACTGACTATTGCTTGTACACATATACAAATATATATTCTCCAGCCCTGCCCATTGTGGGGGGCTAGGTACAGGGGTAGCTCACCTCTAAGAGTTCTGTAGGTCACTCCAGTTGACCCCAGAATTTGCTTTTTCCATGGCCACCAGTATTTAAAGTCTACGTCTTGTTTCATGGATGATGCTTAATTTTTTTAACTTTATTTTTAACTGTCAAGTTAAAGTATATATTGAAGGGGTGCATCTTCATGTTTTGAAGAGGCTGATTTTTTTTTTAAAGAGAGAGAGTGAGTCAATTTTATTTTTTCATCTGGTTTTTATTTTACTGACACTTAGCTGTGCATGTGGTGCTGGGGTGCAAACCTGGTTCCTCGTGTATGTCAGACAAGCGCTCTACCACTGAGCCAGCCCTCCAACCTGAAGATGCTGAACTTTTATAGCACTTAACATTCATCTTGAAAGGTGGAGGTCATTAGCCCTGCTTTACAGCTCAGGAGACTGGGACTCAGAGGAAGGAATTAATTTGTCCATAACCACATCGCAGTGAGAGACAAAGCCAGGGTTCTCACCTGGGTCAAAGGTATTTGCTCTGAAACTCTGAACAGAAAGTGATAGAAATCCTTCAGAGTGGATGTGAGAGACCCAGGCACTGAGACACAAGGGCAGGAAATGGAAGGTCAGAGCAGAAAATAAAGAGCTAATACCTGTGTTCAAATAGAGAACTGGAGCCTGAGACCTCTAGGCATTGTCTCAGAACCTCTTTGAGTCACAGGATCAGCTAACCTGGGTGGAGTCAATGGGGCAGACTGGATACAGGGCTCTGAGCTTGCAGCCTTGAAGGAAAGAACTCAGACCTCAGACCCCTCCCTCCCTCCCTCCGTGCAGGGTCCTATAGTATAGTAGTATCCAGACAGGAAGAAGGGTAGACTGGGTTTTACCGCTTAATTTATCCTTTATCACCAGCTGGCCCCATTCCCACCTCAAATGGCAGCATGTCGCAGGAAGGTACTTTCAAAGAAGCCATCTCTGCCTGGACCAGGCCTTGCAGAGACAGACAAGGCTAAAGTCTCCTCAGCTCCTGAGTCTGTGATAGCTTGGGGTATGACACTCACCTGAGGGTAGGGCTGGGATAAGAATGCCCTTTCTCCTGTCCCCAGGCTGTGGAACCGCCCACACTGGCCAGGTCTGGAGGAAAATGAATCCTAGCCTCTATCTGGGGCTCAAGAGTAAAGGATAGATGGTGGTTGAGGTGGGAATTTGAGGCTTTGGTTGGGCTCTCTAACAGCTTCCAATTTAGGTCTCAAATTCTTAGAAGCTTAGTATAGAGATACAGCCCCAGACGGGCAGGGAGAAAAGATCATTGGCTTGTGGTAGGTGGGTTCCTCTCCATGATGTGGATAAGGAACAAGCCCTGAGCAACAAAGCCCAGCTGTATGAATTCTGGCAAATGTGCTGCCATTGCCATGACCCCACCCCCAGACTTATATTTTACATAGTTTTGGGAAGAGTGTGCCACTTCCATAGACCAAGCATGAGTGATGATCCCCAGAGTTGGCCAGCCTGGTTAATCTGTAACCCCAACTTTCCTACCAGGCAGACATTGCTAATCAATCCTTCTCTGCACAGAGCTTCAAATAACCTCAGTGCTAATGTACTAGATGTCAAGTATCTCTCATCTGCCATCTCCTTCCAGAGTTTGTCAAACAGAGAAAGTGTGTGGAAGATCATTTCACTGCTTTATTGGGAGGGGAATACACTCCGTCACAATACAAGGCCCTGAGCCCAGCAAGATCTCCAACTCGAGATGCAACTGGCTGGCTGTGACTCGGTATTGACCTTTAATGAGACCCCGAGAAGCACAGGTGTGGCACCTCCAGTAGGCCTGGATGATACGAACAGCATTAAGCACCTGGCAGTAGCGCCGACGGATGCGCCACATGCGGGCCCAGGACTGCAACCTGACTGCTGCCCACTCCTCCCGTGAAAATTTCTCCAGTGTCACCCGCCGCCTCTTCTCTGAATCTTTTGCCAGTATCAGCCGCCACCAGCACTGAATGATCCAGGCCCCGAGGGCAGCATGCAGCAGTGTCCTACGCACCAGTGTACCCCGCCACCAGGCCTGGATTTTTATGATTGGAAACAAGTCTTCTCCAGAGGTCTTCTTCTGGATCACTGGAGGCTTGCAAGAAAAAAAAAAGACATTCAGAGAATGCCCCCCACCCATTTCAGCCCAAGGTGTGCCAGGAAAGATCCTGATTCTATAAACCCTTCTAAAATTCAAAAGCATGGGGCTGGAGCAGTGGCTCGGCAATTATGGTGCTTGCCTGGCATGCACGAGTACACGGGTTCAAACTCCAGCACCACATATACCATTAAGTGTCTGAGCAATGAAAGCCATGTGAAAAACTAAATAAAAATCGATTCTCTGTCAACAAATAAAAATTAAAAAATAAAAAAATAAAAATAATAAAATTCAAAAGCACTGGGCAGGGCATTGGCTGGAACCAGAAAAGCAGGTCAGTGACCTGCCTCAGCCACCTTCTAGTTAATGGCTACAATCATTGCCCACTAAGACCTAGCATTCCAATCTGTAAGATGGGAATACATTTTTCTTTTTTTTTTTTCTTTTTTTTCAGGGCTGAGGATCAAACACAGGGCCATGAGCATGCTAGGCAAGCATTCTGCCACTGAACTAAATCCCCAACCTTGGGAATACATTTTTCTTGGCAATCCAGGTTTCTCATAGATCAGGTTAGCCAGGCTAGAGCAAAAACTCTGTGAACTATGAGTCAAAGGGCTATCATGAAGTGCCAGAGCCTACCACTATATGACCAGGACCCTACCCCCTAAGACCCTCCCACCTATCGGGGAAGTAGCATTCTTAGCTCATTCTTCCCTCATCCTTGATTTTACATCTTTCTACAATCTGATCCCTCCCTCTGTCATGTCCTGATATTAAAAGTTTCATCCAAACATAAAGTTCAACCTCTCATCTCTTCCTCATCTTCACTCCTTGACTTTCTCATTTTGAATCAGATCACAGCACACACACACACAAACACACACACATACACTTCTAAATAAGTCAAGTTTCCTATATTTTGCTAATCCCATCTCATAAACACCATCCCCACAATCCCGGCCCCAGCCCACTATGGTCTGAGAAGTCATACTTTTTCTGTGACCTCACTAACATTGTCCACTTCCTGTGGCTCGGACTCAGCTTCAGCCTGAATTTTATCCTGAAAAGGAACAAGGAAAAAGGAAGAACAAGAATGAGTTTATTCTCTTAGCTCAAGATCATGCAAAATACACTAGCACAAGCACTAGGACCCAACAATAAGTGACATTCAAGCCAGGGCTCCTTGTACCTCTGATTCATCTTCTGGCTTATTCTGAAGGTTATCATCTTCAGTTGGTATTTCTGTAGGCTGGTCCTCCTCCTCCTCCTGCAATCAGCAGTTAGGAGAAAAATGAGAATAAGGCTTCTATCCCTCCCCTCCATTAAATAGCACACATATCCCCAGCTGCTAGGGCTTTCCAGAGTCTTCAGATGTTAGAGAGTCCCCTCATCCTGAGAAATCTTTGGGGACATCCTTAAAAAGCCTGGTGACTCTAGCTCTCTTTTACTTACCATTGGTCACACATGGATTGGGTGTAGATGGTTCAAATCCCCTCAGGTCTGAATTCCTCTAGCCATGGCATGAGCAGAGAAGAGTAGAGGAGGGAGATCTATGATGTCATAAGGTCTACTATGACTCAGACCTCAGATGGCTCATAAACAGTTGAGTCCCCTCCAAGAAAAAGATAAAAGTGCTGCCCATTCTTTTTTTTTTTTTTTAATCATAAATGGCCACAGCCTGCCTTCCAACCCAAGGCACCACAAATAGTGGCCTACTGATGTACAGGCATGTAAAGATAGTTATTGGTAATATCGTTTAATTGAAAAACTTAAATATCCATCAATACGTGGTTACTGTAATGATTCATGGTCTGATTATGTCTTAGAATACTACATATTAAAATAGTGAGTTGATCTGTTACTGATGATGAATTATATCCAAAATGTATAAATAAGGGAAAAAAAACTAAACATCACTACAACCCCATTTATGTAAACAAAACTAAGAACACAATTATACACATTTAAACATAAATATAAAGGAGAAAGATAAACACACAGATTGTTACCAATAGATTACTATTGTCGGTTTTCCACTGCTATGATAAAGTACCTGGGAAAATCAACTTAGAGGAGGAAAGATTTATTTTGTCTCATACTTTCAGACATTTTAGTTCATAGTTGGCTGGTTTCATTGTTTCTGGGCCAGTAGAAAGCATGGCAGAGCAAAGCTGATCACCTCATGGTAGCTGAGAAGCAGGGAGAGGGAGGAAAAGAGCCAGGGTCAGGATATAGACTCCAAGAACATGCCCCAAGATCCCCCCTCCTAAAGTTTTTCCCCCAGAAAGAAGGAGGAAATACCACTTCATGAGAATGTCAGAGTTTCGTCACCAGTTAGGAGGTAGAGGGCCACAGAGACTATAACTTGTTCAGTAACCATAACAAGAAAACACTAGATAAACTAAAACAGAAAAATAACAATTTTCTTTAAGTCATCAAAGAAAAAGATACAAAAAGTCTAAATAAACTCAGTTTCAGAGTGGGAGGGACAATTCTTTTCTAGTTGTACAGAAGGTGGTGGCCATTTTCACGCATGTGGATATTTTCCAAAAATTTGAACATTGGGACAGAGAACTGTATGCACAGTAATGATCTGGGAATGAAAAGGAATCAGTTGAACATTCAATGACTGCACATGAGCTGCTAGATTAATTGGAATCTGCAAATGCCAGACTTAACAAAGTGAGTACAACCACCATTCTCTCCCATGGAACTTCTACTCCATCAGCACCAGCACGGGGAGCCAGGGGTTAGCTTGGCCAGCAAAACAATGATCTCAAGTCTCATAGTGTTAAGATTCCATACTCATGCTGAAAAAAATGGTCTGATCCCACCCTCAAGACATCTGAAACTGAGGTGACATCCCAGTTCCTACCTAACTGAACTCCTGATTGGTTAAAAAAAAAAGAGAGAGAGAGAGAGACATGAAGAGGCAAAAAAAATTGTGACTGGCAATCAAAGGGAAAAAAATCAATAGAAGTAGTCACACAGATGATGAATGTTCTAATTAGCAGACAAGGACTATAAAATAACTAATATGATTTAAATATGAATAAAGATTTTAGAAGAGGGCTGGAGAGGTGGCTGAGTGGTACAGTGTTTGTCTGTCACGCATGAGGACCTGGGCTTAATCACCAGCACCACATACACAACTAAGCGGAGGAAAAACAAAAACCAGATGAAAAAATAAAAATTGACTTTCTCTGTCTCTCTCTCTCTCTCTTTCTCTCTTTTTAAAACAAAAATGGTTTTACTGCTTGAGCTTATAAACAGATTTAGCAAAGTGGCAGGCTACAAGACCAATAACCATAAGTCAATAGCTTTCCTATATATTAACAATAATAGGGCAGACCAAAACATCAGGAAATAGGTCCCATTCATTATATTCTCAAAAAGAATAATATAATTGGGAATTAATCTAAAAAGGGAAGTAAAAGACCACTACAATGAGAGCTGGAGCAGTGGCTCAGAAGTTACAGTGCTCGCCTGGCATGCGCAAGTAAATGGGTTCAAACCCCAGCATCACGTACACAATGAAGTGTCAAGAGCAATGAAAGCTACATGAAAAACTAAAAAATAAAGTTGATTCTGTCTTTCCCTCTCTCTTAAAAAAAAACTCTACAATGAAAATTATCAAATATTGAAGAAAGAAATCAAAGAAGACCTGAAAAGATGGAAAGATATTCCATACTCTTAGTCAAATTATTATAACTTTTTAGTTATATAGATTCAATGCAATCCCCATCAAGATACCAATGTCATTCTTTACAGATACAGAAAAAGCAATTCTCACATTCATTTGGAACAACAAGAAACCCAGAATAGCAAAAACATTACTAAGTAAGAGAGGTGAAACAGGTGGATTCACAATAACAGGTCTAAAACTATACTATAGAGCTATAGATTTAAAAACAGCATGGTACTGGTATCAAAATAGGAATGAATTTGAATAGAATAGAATATTGAATATAGAATTCAATAGAATTCTATTGAATAGAATAGAAGATTCTGAGACAAACCCACAAATCTTTAAACATTTGACAAAGGGTCAAAATATAACATGGAGGAATGACAGCCTATTCAACAAATAGTGCTGGACAAACTGGACAAGCATTTGCAGGAAGTTGAAATTAGACCCTTATTTCTCACCTTGCTCAAAAATCAAATCAAAATGGATCAAGGAACTAGGAATTAAACCATCTATCATACAACTACTAGAAAAAAAACTAGGACCAACACTCCAGCATTTGGGAGTAGGCAAAGACTTTCTCAATATGACTCCTAAAGTGAAAGAATGAAAGTCAAAAACCAATGAGTGGGATTCCATTAAACTAAAAAGCTTCTGCACAGCCAAGGAATTGTTCAAAATTGTCAAGAGACAACCTACAGAATGGGAGATAATCATGGCTTGTGATTCCTCCCACAAGGGATTAATATCCAAAATTTACAAAGAACTCAAATAACTTAATATCAAAAACACAAACAATACAATCAACAAGTGGGCCAAAGAGCTAAACAGAAATTTCTCAACAGAGGAAATTGAGCAAGCCAATGAACACATGAATCACTAGTAATCAGAAAAATGCAAATCAAAACTACATTAAGATTTCACCTTACTCCAGTCAGATTGGCAAAAAAGAAGAATATAAATAATAACAGAAGTTGGAGGAGTTGTGAGGAGATAGGAACACTAACATACTGTTGGTGGTAATAATACTTCTGCAGACTGGTAAAGCCCCTATGGTAAGTAAGCAGTGTGGAGAATCCTCAAAAAATTAGGGTTGGGGGCTGGAGTGTGGTTTAGCAGTTATAGTGCTTGCCTGGCAAGCGCGAGGATTTGAGTTCAAACCCCAGCACTACGAACACAATGAAGTGTCTGAGGAATGAAAGTCACATGAAAAACTAAAAATTGCTTCTCTCTCTCTCTCTCTCTGTCCCCTCTTAAAAAAAAAATAGGGTTGGACCCACCATATGACCCAGCTATCCCTCTTCTGGGTATTTTCCCAGAGGAGTTAGAATCAGCACATTACAGCAACACAGCAAAATCCATGTTCATACCAGC
Organism: Aplodontia rufa; assembly: GCA_004027875.1. Lineage (NCBI taxonomy): Eukaryota > Metazoa > Chordata > Mammalia > Rodentia > Aplodontiidae > Aplodontia > Aplodontia rufa. The sequence goes on along the minus strand of PVKS010025598.1, from coordinate 13,278 downwards.
TCAATTTACAACAGCTAAATTATGGAACCAACCCAGATGCCCCTCACTGGATGTATGTATCCAAAAACTATGATAAATGGGCTGGGATGTAGCTCAGTGGAAAAGCGCTTGCACAGCATTCGCAATGTCCTGAGTTCGACCCCCAGTTACAAAAAAACAAATAATAAACCCCAAAAACTAAGACAAATATAGCATGGAATTCTACTCCACAAACAGAAACAACAATATTGGTGGCTCAGCAGTTCCAGCGCTTGCCTGGCATGCGTTAGGACACAAGTTTGAATCCCTGCACCACTTACACAACTAAGTATCAGAGCAACAAACACCACGTGAAAAACTAAATAAAATTGATTCCCTCTTTTTAAAAAGGAACAAAGAAAGAAAGAAATGATATTGCAGCCTTTGAAGGTAAATGGATGGCAATGGAAGAAATCATGCTGAGCAAAGTTAGTCAAACGCACAGAGTCAAGTCCCGAATGTTTTCACTCATTTCTGGAGGCTGGAACTAAACCCAGGCTTGGGTGAAAGGTAGTCATACTCATGTATTAGACCCATGAAAGGAGTAGCAACACATAATCTATGGCAACCATAGATAGGTAGGCAAGGGAAGGGGGAGGGTAACAGTGGGAGGGGAGAATAAGGAGGGACCTAGGGAGATAATCAACAGTGTAGCATACTCTTTCTCCCTGAGAATCCAAATAATACTTATGCAATCATTTTATTCTGGAAAATTCACAATCTAAGCATTTACATCTCTTGTAGGGGCAAAATACAGATGAATCAAGAGACAAGTCTGGGGTGTGAGCGATGTGGGGGTAATTCTTGTTTAAGAATGTATGTATATCATATTGTTACTTTATATGCATTGATGATTTATAATAACTTCTTAATAAAAAATTTTTTTTCAGGGCTGAGGACCAAACTCGGAGCCTTGCGCATGCTAGGCAAGTGCTCTGCCACTGAGCTAAATCCCCAACCCCTAAAAAAATTTTTAAAAACACCGTTTTAGAGGAAAAGGTGGGCAAAATGAAAAAAGGACTATTTTGACAATGACTTGGATGTGGCTTGCCTCTCAACGGCTTGTGTGTTAGAAGTTGATCCCCATTAAGGCAATGTGAGATGTTTAAGAGGTGGGGACTACTGGAAGTTCCTTGGGTCACTAGGGTCTCTGTCCTTAGAATGGAATGTTGGTCTCCTGGAGTGAATTCTTTCAAGAACAAGTTATTATAAGAGCAAGGCTGACCACTGACTTGTTCCTTAACTTCCTGTTCAGTGATGTGATTTCCACCCCCTTTCAAACATGCTCCCAACATCTACCATTAAATACTCACCAGAAGTAAGCTGATATGAGCACCATGCCTCTTAACCTCCAGAACTGTGAGCTAAATAAATCTCTTTTCTAGCCTGCCCCAGTTTATTCATTATAGTAACAAACTATTACAGGCAGAAAAATAGAAACTCTTTTTTAAAACATAACAAAAGAACTAAATAAAATCCTAAAACTGAAAAATAAAGAATTTGGAGGGAAAAGTGGATAATGTGACTAAAAAAAGGATGATATTGGCAAACAATGGAAACCCCAAAAAATGGAACAAAAGAACTAAAGGAAATTCTAAAACTGAAAAATATAATCTACAAAATAAAACTCCAAGGCAGGTCAAAAAAAGCATGCAATCTTGTGTTAGTCAGCTGTCCATTACTATGACTAAACACCTGAGAAAATCAACTTAAAAGAAAAGATTTATTTTGGCTCGTGGTTGCAGAGGTTTCAATCCATGGTCACTTGGCTCTGTTGTTTCTGGGCCTGTGTGAAGCAGACTGTCACAGCAGGCAGCATGTGGTGGAATAAAGCTGATCACCTTGTGCAGCCAGAAAGCAGAAAGAGAGCAAAAGAGAAAGGGCTGGGGACAAAACACACCCTTCAAGGACACACCTTCAATGACCTACTCCTCCAACTAGGCACCACCTCCCAGAGCTCCCATCACCTCCCAGTAGATCTTTAAGCTGTGAATCCATAAATGGATTAATTCATTCATGAGATCAGAGCCCTCATGATTCAATCACTTCCCAAAGGCTCCAACTCTGCACTGGAGACCAAGCCTTCAACCCATGAATTTTGGGGGGAAATTTCTGACCCAAACTGTAACAGCATTATCATTACAAATAAAACCACATATGGATACAACATAGGCAAACTGATGAAAACCAAGGATTAAAAGAAAATTGTAAAATCAAAGCCAAAGAAAATGGCCACATTATATTTAAAGGAAGAATAATAAAAATTACAGATGACTTGACAGCAGGAAAAAAACAGAAACCAAAAGCAAATGGAATGACATTGTAAGGTGCTAAACAAAAGGAAGGGTGAAAAAAGCTAACCTAAAATTCTACACCCAGAGGAGTGGTTTGTAATCATGGCTGTGCTCTGTGCTCCCAAGTGACAGAAAGGATCATGAATTAGTGACTTGGAAAGGGATACTAGATGAAAACTTAAGTACCACTTACTGGTAAGAGCTGAGGGGTTCCTGGTGGCAGAATGAATAAAGCTCATGGCCTACCAGCTAGAAAGTATCCTTGCTATGAAGAAAAGAATGTGAAAAGTTGTCCAGCTTATGAAATCCAAGTAACATGTGAATTCTGCTAGGCAATACAAGGACCTGCGGAATATGACTGATGACAAACCCTTTCTATATACGGCCCTGGAAGTGTCCAGGTCAGACCCCAAAACCAACAAGATTCCTGAAAAACTGTAAAGAAGTAGGTTTGTTTAATGAGTTGGCAAGTCCATTTGAGAATGAATTCAAGAAGGCTTCAGAAGACAACATTAAACAAAGCCCTCTAGATTTGTCCACTCTTGCAACACCCATCATAAGAAGCAAACTCAAGAAAACTTCTGTTGTAGAAACAACTCACCAGGATAGTCCTTCAAATCATCCAGATTCTATTGCCAGATGAAAAGGAAGTACCATTGCCACAAACAGCACAACCCACATCAGCATCCTTACAGGTTCCCAATGTGCTGCTCACAATTACACTTGCCTGCAGTGTAATTATTCAGCAGACAGTACCTTCACCAACCTCAAGTACTGTAATCACCCAGCACCATCCTTCAACAGGCCAGCTGCCCCTGTGCCAGGCCCATTTTCTCTTCTGTTACATCTCTCTAATGGACAAACCATGTCTGTTTCTATTTCTGCATCAATTACAAGTTCAAATGTGCATGTTCCAGCTGCAGTCCCACTTGTTCAACCAGTCACCGTGGTGCCTAGTGTTCCAGGAATTCCAGGTCCTTCCTCTCCTCAGCCAGTACAACAGTCAGAAGCAAAAATGAGATTAAAAGCTGCTTTGACCCATCAACATCTTCCAGATACCAACGGTGATACTGTCAAAGGTCATGGTAGTGGATTGGTTAGGACTCAGTCAGAAGAATCTCGCCCACAATCATTACAACCACCAGTCACATCCACTACAGAAACTCCAGGTTCTCCAGCTCACACAGACTCAAAGTACAAGTGGTCGTCAAAGAAGAGCTGCCAACAAAGATCCTGATGATACTGCTGATGAAGATGATAGTTCAAGAGACCTTTCAGCGCCAAGTAGTCTGTTCAGCACATCCAATGGAGTTAGTCAACCTCAAAGGCAGAAGCCTTTAGTCCTCACTCGGATGGTGGACCAGAGTACTATGCCTGTGCTTTCACAGATTGACATGGCTCCTTCCTCCCAGTCACAGCCCTCGGGAAGTTGGTTAAAAACCTGCAGAACAACAGTTTTAGGTACTCATTAGTGACTTCAAAGGGAAATCAAGGAAAGTCCATTTTCCATTTATGTGAAATCTGTGGTTGTAAAAAAAAAATTTTTAAGAGAGAGGAGGGAAGGAGAGAAATAATCAATTTTATGTTTTTTTCATCTGGCCTTTGTTTCTCTAACACTTGGTTGTGTATGTGATGCTGGGGTTTGAACCCAGGTCCTCATGCACGCCAGACAAGCGCTCCAACCACTAAGCCACCACTCCAACCCCATAATTTTTTTTTTTAAACTGGAAATCAAATTTGGCTCTAAAGTTGGTGTAACAGGAATTGATGATAAGACTGAAAAACCATTTTTAGTCTCTGGAAAAACTGATTTTGCTGTTTTATAAATAATGTTAGATTTTTTAATTTTTCTGTGCTCAGTTATGTAAATTGTATTCTAATTCATTGTGGTATATTTCACTTTTAATTTGGTGGGTTTTTTTTTTAAGAGAAGGACAGAGAGAGAGAGAGAGAGAGAATACATTTTTTTTAGTTTTTCATGTGGCTTTCATTGCCCAACACTTCATTGTGTACATGGTACTGGGGTTCAAACCCATGTCCTCACGCATGCCAGGCACCAAGCCACCGTGCCAGCCCCTGGTGGTGTTTTAATAAGTGGGGGTATTACTGAAACTCTCTTCCTACTTCAATTTCTTTTGCCCACCACTTAACCCTCAACCGTGATGGTAGTCTTATTTTCATTTATACCAAAGTTCTACGTAGTCCCCTATTGACTTTGTAATGCAAAGTCGTATAGTACAAGAAAGAGAAAGTTAGAAATTAGTTTTTAATCTTTTTGCATCTTATTTTGCACATTTTGCAAAAGGATGAGTATTGGAGAACACTAGGTTGTTTCAAGTGAGTGAAAACATGGTAAAATACAGTGCTTTTATACGCATATCATTAAACTAAATCAAGTTCATTAATAATAATGCATTTTGTTTTTTAAGACTTTAAGTAGACAAAAGTTTTGGAATCTTCAGCATTTCAAAAATGACTATTCTTTAAGTCTTAAATTCAGTATTTTAAAGCTATGTTTTGAGGCAGAAAAGTATGAAATTATATAATGTATGATACAGGGTTATCAGAAATAGTAATTTTTAAAATTAACTCTTGTTGTTTTCAGTTTGTTTAGGGAATTGTTGTTTTTGTAGGCTTCAAGTTATAAAAAGAAGTTTGTAATCAAGTAAGGTATGTTGCCAGAAAAGCCTAAAATTACTACTGAGAAAATTTAAGACTATTTACCCCCATTGTACTTGCAAGCTAATTTGTACTTATTCTTATGAAAGCATTGTCATCTTTTAGTAGCAAATTTTGATAACATTTCTCGCGGGACAAAAATCACTATCTAGGGGATGGAGCAGTGGCTCTTCAGTTATGAAGCCTGCCTGGCATGCACAAGGACGCAAGTTCCAACCCTAGCACCATGTACACAATGAAGGGTCAGAGCAACGAAAGCCACATGAAACACAAATGGAACTGATTCTTTCTCTCACTGTCCCTCTCTCTTGTTTTTTTTTAAAGAGAGAAGGACAGAGAGAGAGAGACAGAGAGAATCAATTTTTATTGAGATTTTTACATGGCTTTCATTGCTCCAACACTTAGTTGTGTACATGGGTGCTGGGATTTGAACCTCTGTACTTGCACATGCCAGGCAATCGCCGTAACCTCTGAGCCACCGCTCCAATCCCTGTCCCTTTCTCTTAAAAAAAAAAAAAATCATTATCTATCTTTAGAACAATGTAATTATAATGTGGGAAATGTGAGAGAGAAAAGAAAGAGTGTCTGTGTGTGTGTGTGTGTGTGTGTGTGTGTTTCAACCGTTTATGCCAGTAATCTTTGCTTGAATGTTTAACCATGCCTTCAGTTGATGCTGGCCAATAGATGATTACAGTTTAAATGGTCATTACTGTGCAGATTTGGATAACTAACATTCCATAACTTAGCTTGTTGATGAGACGATTATAGGTACACTTCTCATTATCCAATCATCTGTGGGATACCGAATTTTCTAATGTGCCATTATCTGTTTTTATTCTTCAGATATGCTCAAAATTCAGTACGATATTTTAAATAAACTCAATTGTTAAACAATAAAAATTAAAAAGTAGTAGATGTGTGTAAGAAATCTTTGTAAAATATTTATGAGTCCTACCTAGTACCAACTTCTGGCATGCAAGCAGGATTCCATTATGTAAATATCTGTAATGCTTTATTAAGTTGTGTAGTTTGTTCTGCATCTATATTATACTAGTTACTAAAGTCTCTGTGCCATCTCCTGATGAGATTGACATTTTAAAAGCCTGTATGGAATATCCTTGATAATTCAAGGGATATCCCATCTGCCTACGTTCTAAACTAGGAAACATGCAAATTATACAAATGACATTTCAGGACTTCTAAGTATGAAGATTATAGGAACTTTATTATTTGACTTATTTAAAATGAGAACATTTTAGTGGATAATTTTATTTCTAAAATTTCTTTTTTTTAACTGATTTCATAATTTTAAAGTAATCAATTTCTAATCATGATTTCACTGCAGTTATGGTAAGGAGTTGATCTCAAAGGCACAAAATATGATTTCTACAAAAAGGCTATTTTTTATCATAGTTTGGATGGGTTAGGAAAAGCCCCAATTTTTCACTTGCCTACGTCTTTCAGTGCAGTTTTCTTTTATCTTATTTATACAAGTTAATATTTTTGGTAACAGAATTCTTGCAACCATAAAATAAAACTACATGGATGAAAGAAGTAATGTAAATGATCTTACCAAGGTCAGCAAAACTTTTCATTGTAAATCAGCTGGTACTCAGCAAATAAAAAGCATTATTGGTTGTATAAACATAAATTCCATTTTTACTTCCTGGATGTCACACTACTTCCGTACCTAGTATTTTGAGTCCTTATACACAATAGTACACAAACTGTACTGTTTCCTTTTATGTGCAGTTTATACGAGTAAACTGTCAGAGAATAAATTCTATCATTAAAAAAAGAAATTCTAGGGGCTGGAGTGGTGGCTCGGCGATTATGGCGCTTGCCCGGCATGTGCAAGTGCACGGGTTCAAACCCCAGCACCCACGTACACAACTAAGTGTCAGAGCAACCAAAGCCATGTGAAAAACCCAATAAAAATTGATTCTCTCTGTCTCTCTCTCTCCCTCTCTCACTGTCCTTCTCTCTTTAAAAAAGAAAAAAATTCTATACCCAGAGGACATATCCTTCAAAAATTAAAAAAAAAATGTAGAGATAAGAAGATCTGTTCTTATCACTTCTATTTAACAATATACTGAAAGTCCTAGCCAGTACAATCAAGCAAGAGAATGAAATATAATGTCAAATTTTTTTCTGACAGAAATAAAATTGTGCCAGGCACAATGGTACGTACATTCCTGTAAACCCAGCAACTTAGGAGGCTGTAGCAGGAGGATTGCAAGTTCAAGGCCAGCCTGAACAACTTAGTGAGACCCAGTCTTGAAATAAAAAATAAAAAGAGCCAGGTAAGTTGCTCAGTGGTTAAGCATCCCTGAATTCAATTCCCAGTAACCACCCCCCCAAAAAAAAGAAAAAAAACTGTGTTATTCATATACAGCATTATTATGTGCATAAAATTTTTCAAAGAAGAAGCTGAGGATATATAGTACAGTGGTAGAGAACTTGCCTAGCATGTGCAAGTTTTCCACATTGCAAAAAAAAAAAAAATCAAATGAATCTTAAAAAAAAAAAAAGTGCTACAACTAACAAGAAAATTTGACAAATTTGCAAGATATCCATTGTAATGGTTACATATATCTGTAAATATACTAAAAACCATTGAATGGTATGCATTAAATGATTGGATTATATGATGTATGCATTGTATCAGAATAAAGTTAATTAAAATTAAAATAAAAGGTATCAAAATTTTTCAGGATACGAGAAATAAATAAAATTTAACTACCTCTATATTTCAATGAACTGCTGGGAAATTTTTTTTAAGAGAGAGGGACAGTGAGAGAGACAGAGAAAGAGAGAAACAACTTTATTTAGTTTTTCACATGGCCTTAGTTGCTCCAACACTCAGTTGTGTACGTGGTGCTGGAGTTTGAACCCAGGTCCTCGTGCTTGCCAGGCAAGCGCCAAAACCACTGAGCCACCGCGCCAGCCCCTGGGAAATTCTTGATATGGTAATACAAAGGTGAAGGATTTACATTATCTCATTTTAAAAAACTTGCTATAAGGTGATAGCAACCAAGACAATGTGGTGTAAGAATAAACAGTTCTATTCAGAAGATGGCGACGGGCAGGACTGCCTGTAAACTCTCCATGAAGCAAGACGGCAACAGTGGGAGAAGTGCCCTTCTGTAAGATGGGTGAATGGCAAAATTTTTGCCTAAATTCATTAGTAGACAAGCAAGGAAACTTAGAGACGCAGAGGATTGAATACACTAAGCAAAGAAGAAACCAAACAGGGAACTAGCAACTCCAGCTGCAAGGACCCCCAGTGGTGGTGCTGCAGGATTGGCACAGAGGGAGGGAGCAGCACACACAGAGGAAGGACAAAGTGGCACAGAGATCTCTGACATCAGAAGGGCTCACGCTGCACTCCACTTCAGAACCCAGGGACTGCCTCAGTGCACGTAACTTAGACTGCCTCCAGTCTAGCCTCGGAGAGCTGGGGCAATCGCCATCTCGACTCCGCAGCCAGTCCATGCAGCTGTTCCAAGAGTCTTGCGCTCAGATCAGAGATCACTCCCAGTTCCTGCACCGCCAGGCAGCTCACCACCCCAGATCCCCAGCGTTCTAGCTGTCTCCCTCAGGGGCTGTGTGTACCTGGCAGAGTCTTTCTACTGGTCCTGCACCTCTCAAACAGAGGCAGCCCTTGTACCCCAGAACTACACACTCAGGGCAGAGTTCACTTTCAGGACATTGTGACACAGGTGGTTCCAAAGGACCTACATGGGCTGGGTGGGACTGGCTTACAGTACTTGCGACTCTGGAGCACAGATAACCCCCTGTTCCTCGCAGGCTAGGCAGAAATTGCCTTCAGCCTCAGTGACATAGGCACGGAAGTGTCATCAACGCTAGCTCTCCTCTGGGCAGGCCCCAAGACCCAAGACCCAAGAACAGAGGCAGTCCCACAGGACCTGTGCATTCCAAGTGGGACTTGGCTTCCAGGCTCCTAGAGTTTGCATCTGAGACTTACCCAGGGGCTGGTCTTTCTGGGCTGCAGTCTTCCTCTCAGCTCCCTCCCATCCCCATGCTGGGGCAGAGACTGCCTCAGGTGACATCCCTTTGGGACAAGTGAGGGCCTCAGGTCACTCAAGTTTGGGGCAACATCTGTCCCAGGAAAACTCAGTTCAGGCCAGCCACTCCCCTAGGATCAGTGAGATACCCTTGCAGCTGTTCCAGGATCCACAAGACTGCTAGCAGCTTTTGGGGTCCCAGCTGAAGCGGGTCAAGAGTTTGGGCAGGCAGACACAAAAGTACCCAGGGGTTCAACCCAGGAAGAACAAAAGGCTGTATTCACAGGAAGCAAGGATGGTGAAAGACTGCACCCCTCCACAGAAGAATACTGGGAATCTGACTTCCAGCTGTGAACAACACACAGTCCCTCCAGTGACCTCACCCTGGAAGTGCCTCCACTCAGATGTCAGATATGAACATATATCCCTACTGTATATTTTGACCTCAGCAATAATAACTCATTACACTCCCAACTCTCCCTTTTTTTTTCCTTGTTGCTATTTGTATTTTTATTTATTTATTTATTTATTTATGTTTGTTTGACTGCTTTGAATCCTTTCTGTTTCTGTGTCTGTAGTGCTGTGCTTTGATTTAGGAATGTCTGTGATCTTGCAAACCAGTGCACGTTCTCTTTGTGTTGTAGAGTCTCCCAGTAGTGAACCTCTCTGGTACCCACTTCATTCCTTTCCTCTGTTTACACCTAAACTTTATTCTGCTTTCTCATCCTCCTTCAAAGTCATTACCCCAGTATCCTCCTCCTTCTTTCTTTTCTTTGTTTTAGCAGAATATCCTACATCATCTCCACTCTCTTACTGCTCTCTCTCCAAATTCACAAATTCCTCACTACCTTCCTATCACATTCCCTTTGCTCTCTAGACTTTTTTTTTTCTTCACCAAAAGAAGTATTAGAAAACTGAGGTGAATGCCAAACTTGAAAACGGGTGTTTGCTTTCAAACCAAGTATAGTCAGAGGACTCTCATGGATTAGCAAACTGCTAATTAACACTATAACAACCATAGTTGGTACAAAGTAACCAGATCAACCCTGACTCTTGTATGCATTGGCTATACATATTGACACTTATCCCTTACCTCCCGAGGTGTTGGAAATCATAAATGTCCATAATAATTCACAGGTTGGGGAGCCAGACATTGAACTGTGCTGTCCCACTGGTTCCAGCCCAAATAACCAAAAGACAAAAACTCCACACCGATCAACAAAGTCCCCAAGTGAATTATCCAGTGATGGATCTCAGGACCCACTCCCTGAAACTGAAAATGAGGAGAAAGAGAAACAATCCTCCTCCTCAAACTCACAACTTCCGAGCCAAGGAATCCATAGTCAGAGTCCTAGATGAAAACTAGAAACTGATTAGTAAATCAATCAAAGATTTAAAAGAAGACTTACGAAAGGAAATAAGACAGCAATTTCAAAAGCTGAGAGACCAATTTGATAAAGAGCTAGACATTCTGAAATGACGTAGCAGAACTCTTAGAATTGAAAAACACAGTCAACCAAATTAAAAGTTCATTGGAAGATACTAATATCAGAGTAAACTCAATAGAAAATACTGATGTTTGTTCAAAGAACGAACATCAGACAACAAAGACAGGCTGACCAATGATGATTGCAAGAAAGATAGGCAAGAAAAGAAATTTACTGAGCATGATCAGAACTTCCAAGAAGTATGGAATAAGATGAGAAATAACCTGAGAGTTATTGAAATAGGGGAGAACAGAGAACAACAAACAAACAGCACAAAGAACCTTCTCAATGAGATAGCCAAAGAAAATTACCCCCATTCAGAATTGATCCAGAAACTCAAATTCAGGCCTAACCAAATGAGAAACTCACCAAGATGCATCATATACAAAATGAATAACAGAGAAATCAAGAAAAGAATTTTTAAAGCAGAAAGAGAAAAACACCAAATCATATTCACAGGTAGACCAATAAGGATTACTGTGAATTTTTCAAATCAGAAAATAAAGGCCAGGAAAGCATGGAATGATATTTTTAAAATATTGAAAGAAAATAATTTTCAGCCAAAGATACTATACCCTGCAAAATTCAGCTTTAAATGGGATGGGGAAATACAATACTTCCATGATATGTTCAAATTAGCAAGATACATGAACACAAATCAGTTCTACAGAGAATACTCAAAGACATACTGCATACGGTGGAACAAGATAACAATTCCCAAAGCCCATAAAAAGAAAAAACTCAAAAATAACATAACTCACTAAAAGATATTCAAAATGGCACAAAATATAGCAAAGATCACAATGCCAGGGACCCAGAATTACATATCTATTTTAGCACTGAATGTGAATGGACTCAATGCCCCAATCAAAAGGCACAGATTAGCTGGCTGGATTAAAAAACAAAATCCAACAATACGCTGCTTACAGGAGACAGAACTCAGCCAAAAACTGACACAGAATGAAGGTGAAAGGTTGGCAAAAAGCCTACCAGACTTGCGGCCCAAGAAAGTAAGCCAGTGTTGCGATCCTTATGTTCAACAAAGTTAATTTTGACCAAAAAATAGTCAGAAGGAATAAAGAAGGTCACTACATCATAGTAAAAGGAAGAAGACATAACAATAGCTAACATTTATGCCCCCAATTACAGCCCTCCCAAATATATGGAAAAAGTACTCAAGGATATTAGGCATCTTATTGATTTCAACACAATAATACTGGGGGACTTAAAAATACCATTATCATCAATAAACAGATCATCAAAGCAAAAAATCAATAAAGATATCTCTAATCTAAACAACTCTATCAATCAATTGGACTTAATAGACATTTACAGAATATTCCATCCCAAATCAGCTGAGTTTACCTTCTTCTCAGCAACACACAGATCCTTTTCCAAAATAGATCACATAGTAGTCCACAAAGCTAATCTTACCAAACACAAAAAAGTTGATATAATCCCAGGTATCCTGTCAGACCACAATGGTATGATCTTAGCAATTAACAGCAAGAAAAATAAAAGAAAATACACAAATACTTGGAGATTGAATAATACCCTCTTAGATGAAGAATGGATCAAAGATGAAATAGAAAATAAATCAAGAAATTCTTGAAAACGAATGAGAATGATGATACAACATATCAAAATCTATGGAATAGTATGAAAGCATTCTTAAGAGGTAAATTAATACCACTGAGTGCCCTCATCAAAAATCAGGAAAGAGCTCAAAAAAATAGACTTATGCTCCAACTCAAATCCCTATAAAAAGAGGAATAATTCAATCCTAAACCCAACAGAAGACAGGAAATAACTAAGATCAGAGCTGAAATCAATGAAATTGAGAACAACAACAACAAAAAAAAAAAACATACAAAGAATCAACAAAACAAAAAGTTGGTTCTTTCAAAAAAATAAATAAGATTGACAGACCCCTAGCCAACCTCACCAAAAGGAAAAATGAAGTGAAATAAATCAAAAAAAATCAAAGATGAAAATGGAGACATCACCACTGACTCAACCAAAATCTAGAGGATTATTAGAACTTATTTTGAAAAGATATACTCTTCCAAGTTTAATAATCTGGAAAAAATGGACAAATACCTAGCCACAAATGACATTCCCAAAATAACACAGAAGGACACTGAAAATCTAAACCAACCAACCAGTGAAATTGAAACTACAATCAAAAGCCTTCCAAAAAAGAAATGCCCAGGACCTGATGGATTTTCAGCAGAGTTCTACCAGAACTTCACAGAAAAATTAACACCTTTCCCTAGTAAGCTATTCCATGAAACTGAAAGGGACAAAACCCTCCCAAATACTTTTTTTCTTTTTTTAAGAGAGAGGGACAGTGAGAGAAAGAAAGAGAGAGAATCAATTTTATTTAGTTTTTCATGTGGCCTTTGTTGCTCAGACACTTGGTTGTGTACATGGTGCTGGGGTTTGAACTCACATACTTGTGCATGCCAGGCAAGCGCCATAACCGTTGAGCCACTGTTCTAGCCTCCCAAATAGTTTTTATGAAGCAAATATAACCCTGATAACAAAACCCAACAAAGACACATCAAGAAAAGAAAACTACAGACCAATTTCCCTGATGAACATAGACACAAAAATCCTTAATAAAATCCTACCAAACCACATCCAAAAACACATCAAAAAGTTAATATATCACAATCAAGTAGTCTTCATTCCACAAATGCAAGGCTGGTTCAACATATGCAAATCAATAAATGTAATTCATCACTTAAACAGAATTAAAGATAAAAACCA